>JADIIU010000219.1:0-11913 GCA_027603945.1 Terramyces sp. JEL0728
TGTTGGAAGTTGTGATAGAGTGTTTGAAGGGTTATTGTAGAGGATAGGCGGCTGTCTACCAAGAGAATCGCCAAACTCTTCAATAGGCGTTGATAGTGAAGTATACGCTTGACTAGCTCTATTATTCGGATCGATGTGCAAGATATTTGGCGTGTACAGACCATTCTGGTACTCTTCTCTATATGGCGTATTGTATTGTACTGGATAATACTGATTGCTTTGATAGCCAGGATTCATATAGTCTTGCTGGTAATCGTGATCCAAGTTTCTCGAGAACCGAAAATCTTGTACGTTTCTCGAGAATCTATTGTTTTCCTGACTATGCCGATTTAGTTTCTTTTCTATATGCGTATCGAATCCTTCAGATGGTAAATACTTTAGCTGGTCGCTAACTTCACTAGTTTCACTCGGAGGATAACTCAACATGCCTTTGTTAAAAACTAGTACCTGTTGATTCTACCGGAGTTACGACTACAGGTGAATTTCGTTGTTCGATCGATGTTGCTTGTGAATCCTGTCTTTCCAATTGTCTCTTTTTACCAGATTTCCTATAAACAACCAGCAATCCAGCTGCAAAGACTGCCAAAATTAATACCCCAGCAATCGCAACTCCTATGATCAAACCAGAGTTGTTTGTCGATGAAGGCGGGGTCACAATCACTGATGTTTGAGTTGCAGTCGCATTATTAGTAGCAGTCGCATTATTAGTAACAGTCGCATTATTAGTAGCGGTTCCAGTAGATGTTCGCACAAAATCATCACAGGTAAAATTCGGGCTTGTATTTGCATTTAAATTTTGCAGTGATGGCGGTAATGGTCCAGTCAACGAATTATTCTCAACTTTGAGATCGATCAATGCAGGCAACTTTCCCAGAGAATCCGGTACAGCCCCAGTTAGCTTATTTATATTCAAATAAAAGTGCTGCAACCGGCCCAAGTTTCCGTACTCTGGTGGAATTGATCCTTCGAATGAATTTCCTCCTAGCGACAAGTCTGTTAATAAACTTAATTTTGAAATTGACGAAGGGAGTGATCCATGCAGATTGTTTTGGTACAGATGCAATATAGTTAGTTGACTCAGCTGGCCAATTTCCGACGGGATCACTCCAGTGATCGTCGAAGATGACTGGTGGAAATCGCTAAGTTAATAAAGGCTACATTTGTGTGATTCGATCCTGGTCATCACATTTAAGTTGCGGAATAGTACAGCAGGTAGAAGTTGACGATTGGGGGCTAGTGTTGCTGATAGCTGGATAGATTTTGCTGTAGTATAATTGGCAGTCTTGAGAAACCATGAAAAAATAAATTCAGAAAATTCTTTGAGTAGACGGATATGGTGATAGCATATGCCAAAGGCTAGTTTCCACAATTGCCGACTTCTGAGCTTTTGGATCTGCCGACTTTCTGGTATAATTCATACAAGCCTTTTCATGTGCCATAAAGTAATACACCTTATTAAAACAAATTTATTCAGGCATGTAATTTCTAATCTAGAATGGTTGGAGCATCGGTGGTTGAACAGATTCCAGAGATACTTTTCCAGATTCGTTTGGTTGGGATAATATTGGAGGCTGGTCAGTGGATATCTCAACAATAATTGGTGGCTGGTCAGTAGCTAATTGGACAATATCCTAAAATTAGCAACGCTTGCCTTTTGTTCATCTAGTGGGTTTCTAGGCTGGTTCATCTCAGAAGGATCATGAACATGATCGTAGAGTAATGGCGGTTGCGATTTGCGGTACTCATCCTTCATCTACAATTAGTGCCAGCTTACATCCGCAATTGGGGTTGACAGCGAACTGTAAGCTTTGCTACCCCTATCCGTTTGAATTTGATCGAATTCTATAGTCTTGGAAACGCGTTTATCTCTGTCAGAAAACGGTTCAATTGGTGCGGCTATGAGCGGAGAGTCCTGACGGTCGACTGCTGTTGATTGCGAATTTAATCTCTCTAGTTTCTTTACTTTTGATGCTTTCAATCTAAACAAGACGAATCCGATCATTCCAATTGCACATATTACTATTGCAATCACAATAATAATAATTGAGCTCGTAGGGAATGGTGTTGAAGGGTCAACAACTGGTGCTGCTGAAGCAGTTGGTGAGGTGGTGGTGAGAGAAGATACGTTGGTTGTGAGTACTGATTGGTCGTAAACAAATTTTGGCGTAGTGTTTGCATTCAAATTTTTCAAAGAGGGAGGTAGCGGACCAACAATATTTGGATTATCATTCACATACAATATTTGCAAGGCAGGTATGTGTCCCAATGAATCAGGAATAGTCCCATTCAAAAAGTTTTCATCAAGGTAAAATTGCTGGAGTTGCTGTAAATTCCCATACTCTGGTGGAATTGGGCCTACAAAAGAGTTTCCACCAAGTGCCAATTGGGTAAGGCCGGTTAAATTTGAAATTGAGGATGGTAGAGTACCGTGCAAATTGGTTTGATACAATAATAGAATCGTAAGTTGTGTCAATTGTCCTATCTCTGGCGGAATGTACCCAGTGAGTGTAGTCGTGTTGTGGTAATCAATTTGGGTAATTCGCTGTTGCCCGTCGCATTTCAGGTTAGCAATTGCGCAGCAAGATGAACTGGTCTGTTGCGGATTGGTTTTTGTTAATGCCGGGTAAATTGTAGAATAGAACAGCTGGCAGTCAGTGGAGACCATAATTTTTTTGAATAACGAAATTTTCAATTATTGGGGCTAACAAATGAGCCATGTGAATATGGTAGGAACCTTCAACTAATTGTACTAGTTTCCAGTGCAGTGATTCACAAGGTAAGAGCTCAATGTAAATGGATGTACGAGGTTCTTTATTAAAACTTTTCCCCTAGGATAGCGTTGGTCGCATTAGTAAGCACACCAGCAGCTTTCCTAACAGCGTTTCCCAAAGCCGAATGCTTAATAATTTCAAATTCCTTTTGACACTCATCCGCAACAATCCAAGTAACATACTTTTCACCATCCTTCTCCAGAATTTCAATTCCTGGGCCGCCAGTAACAATCATCTCGCATCCATTCAAGTTCGTATGATGAATCAAGTGCTTTCCAGGTTTAATTTTGACACCAACCAGCCCTCCTATATCTATCTTGGCGTGGGTTTTAGCTATTCCTTCCCTTTCCAGTTTTGCTTCTGCTAATCTTACAAAGGGATACAGTGCGGCATCAACTAATTTATCTGCAATGAATTCCATTGTCAAATGTTCAATTACGTGGGATATTAATACTGACGAAATATGCGAATCTATTACATGTGTGATCAAGTGGCCTATGATTGAATCCAGTACTAGGTCTGATACCATATGGTCCAATGTTGCATGTGCCCCGAAGCTTACTCCTGCAATTACTACTTTGCCGCCAACCCATGCTTTCAGTGCCGAGTCGGATATTCTGGTAGGCTCTCCATTGTCCATCCATACAGTTACCCTCCGTCCAGTGGTTTGTCTAAAGTTGTGTTTCTCTCCCGGATTCAAGCCCCACCTATGATCGCAGGGAACATAGCCTATAACTGGAATAAATCTAGTGAGGAGGATATTAAGAGGCACATTGGTAGTATTTTCAACTGTGAACATTAATGTTGGTAAGAGTTTTGTGGCTAGTGTGGCTTCTCTTTGATAACTGGTATTTGGATACATTGCAGATTACAGAGCCAGCTAATGAAAAAATATATATTAAATGCACAAAATAACTTAGAGTAAATCCACTTCATCCACATACTGGAACCTGCTAGGGCCCTTGTCAATATTGGCACACCATAGAGAGCTCTTTTCGCAACTAACCAAAAACCTGCCTTTCCTAACCTCTGCACTCCTATTCATCCTAGGCATAGTACACGTTTTTCGATTTAATGTCAAGTCGTTCGCAGGTTTCATGCGCGGCATGCTATGATACTGAGCGTAAATGTAATCAGGTGCATCTTGGCTGGTGATTGTCGTTGTAGTATGAACTGATATAACGTCATCATCAATTAGATTAGAGTCAGTGAGACTGGGGTCGTGATCATAGTATACGACAGGTAACGATTTGACGGGTTCATTCACCTCGTTTTTGCGGAATACCTTGGAAAGTTTTTTTTTAATTGCATGTAATTTGAACATTGCCAGTCCATTATTCTCCCGTTATTTATAATTTGGGAAAAATAAGAAAAAATAAAAGTGCACGGATCAGCAGGGGAACAAGCACTGAACGATTAATGGACGTATTTTAATATACGATGTGTATCAAGTGAACGTGGTTTAATACATTCATTGGAGCGTGGCATAACGTGATTTAAATTTAATAACATTTGCCGGTTAAGGATCTCAATATGTAGTTGCGTGTAAAAACGTGGCCGATCACCGCCATATGATATTAGTCTTTAGTGTACTTATGACATGTAAATGACGCGAGAATATTTTGCATTTGATGATCTCTGGATTTACACTCATAAATCTCCGCCAAAGTTGATCCGGTATGCAGTCGCATTTCTAGATTCTATTAGCTATTGCGATTTAGCGGAAACAAAGTCGAGTTGGATTTACAGCACGTTTGATTTAGATCTCTACAAGGAACCTATGATTGAGCCTTCTGCAATTAATCAAGCACAAACAAAATGGAATAATTAAAAGCGATTTATTGAGTGCAAAGTTAAATTTATTTAGACTTCATGACGGCTTGAGCTTCACCGTAAAGTACAAGCACTAAAGCAGCACCGACACCACGGAAGATGTTGGCACCGGCTCCCTTGAACAAGGCAGAGAAACCTTCGTCGGCGTAGATCTTGTAGAAGCAGTGTAAAGTACTCTTGTAGAGACGTTCGTTCATTGGCTTTTCAGCTTGCATTTGCAAACGACGACGGACAGTATCTAATGGGTAAGTAGCCATAGATGAAGAAATAACGGAAACTTGAGCAGCAACGAATTTAGAGAAGATACCAATAACAGTAACATCCTTGTCATATGGGTTGAGACCTTTGATGGTATCGTTCAAACCAAACTGGACACCACGGTAAGCAATAATACCAGCAACAGAGACACCAAATCCTTGGTAGAGAGACAAGAAACCTTTAGGACCTTTTGAAGTCTTTACCAAACAGTCCCATAAACCAGAGAATTGACGTTTTCCAGAACCGACATCAGAAGCCAAACGAGTACGGGCATAATCTAATGGATAGACAAAGCAAAGAGAGATGGCACCAGCAAGACCACCAGAGGCCAAGTTAACAGCCAAGAAAGGCCAGAATTCAGTTTTTGGGTTGTATTTAGGGAAAAGTCCTTTGATAGAATCCTTGGTAGCCAAGTTAATAGCTTGGGTTGGGAAATAACGGATGCAGTTGGCAAAGTTACCTCTCCAGAAAGCTCTAATACCTTGTTCCTTTGCAACACGGGAGAAAGTGTCACCAATACCCTTGTATCTTGGGACTTCACCAGAAATAATTTTTGGGTTAGCGTCTTGGGTTTGAATGACAAGCTTGACACGTTCGATTGGAGCAGTAGCAGTCTTGGATACGATACCAGAGACACCACCGGCCAAGAAATCCTTAGCAAGAGCAACTGCGAATGAATCCTTTTGTTTTACTGGCTTAGCAACTGGAGCAGACATCTGAAATTTGTAGAGTGAAAAAAATTTTGAGTTGTGCGGGTTTTTTTACTGGTAGTGGCTTGGAAACAATGGTAGGGTCCTTATTGTGGTATAGCACAATAGGAACAATAATAATTGTGTTCTTCAACGAGCGATAACGCAGGAAAGTATAGGTAATTTCCACTTTATTATCGTTGAATTTTTTGGAAAGCTAGGTGATATCAACAACGTTTTGGCAACTTATCACGTGTTGTATATTTTCTCATCTGATTTCTTTCCCTGGTGAAACAAAAGGTGTTGAAATTGAGGAATACATTTCAAGGTGGAGCAATTAAGGATAACCTTCCCAGTATATTTTTCGCGTTGATAATGCCAGCATAGCAGATCTACTTTCTGGATTTTGTGATACATGTAAATATTGGAATATTATTTACTTTGCGAGAATTATTACCGTGCAAGTCTATTTACTTTGCGAGAAATCTATCCGGAACATTTTAATTTGAAATCTGCAAATGTAGCCCGGTATTGAATCTGCTCTTTCACAATGGTGCTCTTTCAAAGGTTGGAAAAAAAATGGGGTTGGAGAAAAAAGTGGACAGTTTGAAGTGGACTCCCGCCACAAACCAGCCACTGTCTACTTCCAACTGTCCACTTTTTTAATTAAAATTCTCTTAAACAATGAAAAGAGTAGACAAGAGAAGTAGACAAAAATCCAAGCATATTATTTTTGAAATACAAAAAAGCTTTGTGGAAATACAATTCATTAGTTATTGTTAGTTGAGTTCAGAATAAAGTTAGATTGGAAATTTACAGATATAGGGTTAGGATTAAAAGCATCATTATTTCTAAAATTCAGCGACTGTTTAGTATTTACAAATGAAACAGGATGCAAAGTATCTGCAATGGATGTTATAAAGGGAAGTACAGCTTATAATAATTATACGCAATATCACCTAAACCTTCGCTAAAATGCTAGATAAAAGAATCAAGGCAAGTATTTCAAACAAAATAAATCTTTTATTCGACTGACTTGAAATTTGTAACAACGTAGAATGCAACCGTCGCATAATCATTTCTACCTTCGAAACCTCTCGCTGTCTCTTGTAATTGAGCGTAACCCTTATTTGACATATCATCATACTTGTATACCCCATTGCTACGCAGAACTCTTGCACCAAAATGAGCACCATTTGGTTCGGTACTGTATATTCTAGCTACTAGTGTGTACTCAGTTGAGCCAATTACCAGCTTACTAGGGAAATAGAAATCTGACGAATTGTTATTGTTTCCTTCCACATCTGGTTCCAGTTCAAGTACAATGATGGAACTGGTGAATGAAAATCTCGATTTCGATATCAATAAAGACTTGCAGCGTAGACATTCTTTAGGTGTTTGAAATTTGTAAGCATCTCCAGAGCATAAATTCAAAAGAATATCTTGAATATTTCCATATTCATCACCACTTGTCAAGGTACACTCCAAATGATTATTTGTCAAACCCTAGATTAATGTATATTACTACAACCATGCATCTTTGTGGAGTCTTTTTATAGTAATAGCCACAATGGCATTCATAAATGATAGACTTTTCATTCAGAAATAAATAGGAAATTGGCCCCTTTCCTCTCAAGAGCTGTTCCAGAACAACTGTAGGGCTTCCATAAGCATTCAACGCATAACTAGTAGATTGTTCGATGAATTTCCAAAAATTATTTCTTCCTTCAGTTAAACACCTGGCCAGCTTGGAATTGTCTTTGCAAACATCCCTTTTATGAAAGTGACAAAGAAGTGAGTTCCATGCAGTAGTATCGTTCAGTGAAATTAACCTGTCAATGCCAATAAATTTCTATGTTACCAAATTGTTACCGCAACAGAGTATAAACTTTCCAACAATGATGTGTAATAGCAAGAATTCTGCTTATGTATATAGCTGGCGAATGTAATAAGAGGGTGCTTCAGGGCATTTTTTGACTTTGGAGGTCTCCCTGCTTTACGTTTCTTTGCAGGTATAGCTTCCACAAGCAATTCATCGGTTTTTTCCGGCGGCTTATAAGAGAAATCCGCTTCGGTTTTTAATTTTCGTTTATCTCTTGCTTTGATATTTTGCTTGATTCTGTCATTCGATCGATTTCCATAGTTTGACGTGTTAGGAAATAAATACCTTAATACCCTCCAAAGTCATATCATATTCAACTTCAAGGGCTTGACTGAAGAGCAATAGGCTCGATAATCCTTCGATAATTGTATTATTACGAGTGCCCAGTTGATAGTACACCCAATGTAAAGATTCTTGGGCGTTCGTAGTTCTTGGCAATTGACTACTAAGGTCTGAATCCATGGTTTGCATACACGGAAAAAGCATTTTGGCAATATCAGTATCTACCCACCACAGTAACCACATCGCACAATTTGGGAAAGATTCCAAAATGTTTTTTACTTTATCATTAAAATCCTCCACTGGAATATCACCAAACAAGTCACCAATGAGTTTTTTGAAGATTTCAACCTCTTCAACTCGAACAACTATGCGATTTTGGAGAATTTTTTGAAGTGAATTTCGGAAGTGAACAGCACACCCTTTGAGCAATCCAGCTGCATGAGCCCTTAATTCACTTCCTTCTTTGGTAGAATTTTGCTCCAGTTTTAGTTGCACATAGGCTTCAACAAATCCACTTCGCTGTGGCTTGGAATAGTCTACAACCAATTGTTCGATAAAAGTACCTGTGCCAAAAGCATATCTTCTTCCTTAGGGCTTTGAGCAACGGCTGCAATTTCTTTGAGCAGACCAGCGAAATGGGCTCGGTAATGGTTTGTATCAATTTTGGCAACCCAAGTGAATAAAACCGGAACCCATCTCTTTGTAATCTGACAATAAACAGAGGAAGAAACAAGATAGCCGTTACTAAAGTAGCTGTAAGTGGCATCAGTAAGAATACCAGGCAATCTATCTTCCAAAGAAGTCAACTTGTTTTTCATGAAGCCATTCATGATAGACAAATGCATCTTACTTCCTTCCAAACTGCTGGATACATGCACGTCTCCAAACCGTTCATAGAATAGGGGCAAACCTTGAATGGTGAGGTCTTGAAGACCTTTGTATTCCATTTTGCTGAGGACGACCTTTCGGTAATACGCTACTCTATCCCTGTTATGATAAGCACGGTGAACGTTTCGCACAGGCTGGAGGTGAATCGGCGCCGTAGCGTCAGCAGTACTACCAACTACGAGCTTCAAAGGTACCTTTTCTGGGTTGCTGATGATCACCTTTTTGAATTGTTGCCTAGAAACGTGATCTGGAAGTGTAATCGGAGGACATTCATGAGTGTGATATCCCCTATGACGATAGAGACACAGATCTTCTTCATAGTTAAAGTCAAACTTGACTGCTGCTGAACATGGAAAGTAGATAATTTGGGACGCGCAAACTAGACACGTTAATGGATTTGGAAATACCTCCGGATTTTGATGTGGCCGCATTCGAACTTTGCACTGCTGGTTTCCAAATGTCCACTTTTTTAATTAAAATTCTCTTAAACAATGAAAAGAGTAGACAAGAGAAGTAGACAAAAATCCAAGCATATTATTTTTGAAACACAAAAAAGCTTTGTGGAAATACAATTCATTAGTTATTGTTAGTTGAGTTCAGAATAAAGTTAGATTGGAAATTTACAGATATAGGGTTAGGATTAAAAGCATCATTATTTCTAAAATTCAGCGACTGTTTAGTATTTACAAATGAAACAGGATGCAAAGTATCTGCAATGGATGTTATAAAGGGAAGTACAGCTTATAATAATTATACGCAATATCACCTAAACCTTCGCTAAAATGCTAGATAAAAGAATCAAGGCAAGTATTTCAAACAAAATAAATCTTTTATTCGACTGACTTGAAATTTGTAACAACGTAGAATGCAACCGTCGCATAATCATTTCTACCTTCGAAACCTCTCGCTGTCTCTTGTAATTGAGCGTAACCCTTATTTGACATATCATCATACTTGTATACCCCATTGCTACGCAGAACTCTTGCACCAAAATGAGCACCATTTGGTTCGGTACTGTATATTCTAGCTACTAGTGTGTACTCAGTTGAGCCAATTACCAGCTTACTAGGGAAATAGAAATCTGAAGAATTGTTATTGTTTCCTTCCACATCGGGTTCCAGTTCAAGTACAATGATGGAACTGGTGAATGAAAATCTCGATTTCGATATCAATAAAGACTTGCAGCGTAGACATTCTTTAGGTGTTTGAAATTTGTAAGCATCTCCAGAGCATAAATTCAAAAGAATATCTTGAATATTTCCATATTCATCACCACTTGTCAAGGTACACTCCAAATGATTATTTGTCAAACCCTAGATTAATGTATATTACTACAACCATGCATCTTTGTGGAGTCTTTTTATAGTAATAGCCACAATGGCATTCATAAATGATAGACTTTTCATTCAGAAATAAATAGGAAATTGGCCCCTTTCCTCTCAAGAGCTGTTCCAGAACAACTGTAGGGCTTCCATAAGCATTCAACGCATAACTAGTAGATTGTTCGATGAATTTCCAAAAATTATTTCTTCCTTCAGTTAAACACCTGGCCAGCTTGGAATTGTCTTTGCAAACATCCCTTTTATGAAAGTGACAAAGAAGTGAGTTCCATGCAGTAGTATCGTTCAGTGAAATTAACCTGTCAATGCCAATAAATTTCTATGTTACCAAATTGTTACCGCAACAGAGTATAAACTTTCCAACAATGATGTGTAATAGCAAGAATTCTGCTTATGTATATAGCTGGCGAATGTAATAAGAGGGTGCTTCAGGGCATTTTTTGACTTTGGAGGTCTCCCTGCTTTACGTTTCTTTGCAGGTATAGCTTCCACAAGCAATTCATCGGTTTTTTCCGGCGGCTTATAAGAGAAATCCGCTTCGGTTTTTAATTTTCGTTTATCTCTTGCTTTGATATTTTGCTTGATTCTGTCATTCGATCGATTTCCATAGTTTGACGTGTTAGGAAATAAATACCTTAATACCCTCCAAAGTCATATCATATTCAACTTCAAGGGCTTGACTGAAGAGCAATAGGCTCGATAATCCTTCGATAATTGTATTATTACGAGTGCCCAGTTGATAGTACACCCAATGTAAAGATTCTTGGGCGTTCGTAGTTCTTGGCAATTGACTACTAAGGTCTGAATCCATGGTTTGCATACATGGAAAAAGCATTTTGGCAATATCAGTATCTACCCACCACAGCAACCACATCGCACAATTTGGGAAAGATTCCAAAATGTTTTTTACTTTATCATTAAAATCCTCCACTGGAATATCACCAAACAAGTCACCAATGAGTTTTTTGAAGATGTCAACCTCTTCAACTCGAACAACTATGCGATTTTGGAGAATTTTTTGAAGTGAATTTCGGAAGTGAACAGCACACCCTTTGAGCAATCCAGCTGCATGAGCTCTTAATTCACTTCCTTCTTTGGTAGAATTTTGCTCCAGTTTTAGTTGCACATAGGCTTCAACAAATCCATTTCGCTGTGGCTTGGAATAGTCTACAACCAATTGTTCGATAAAAGTACCTGTGCCAAAAGCATATCTTCTTCCTTAGGGCTTTGAGCAACGGCTGCAATTTCTTTGAGCAGACCAGCGAAATGGGCTCGGTAATGGTTTGTATCAATTTTGGCAACCCAAGTGAATAAAACCGGAACCCATCTCTTTGTAATCTGACAATAAACAGAGGATGAAACAAGATAGCCGTTACTAAAGTAGCTGTAAGTGGCATCAGTAAGAATACCGGGCAATCTATCTTCCAAAGTAGTCAACTTGTTTTTCATGAAGCCATTCATGATAGACAAATGCATCTTACTTCCATCCAAACTACTGGATACATGCACGTCTCCAAACCGTTCGTAGAATAGGGGCAAACCTTGAATGGTGAGGTCTTGAAGACCTTTGTATTCCATTTTGCTGAGGACGACCTTTCGGTAATACGCTACTCTATCCCTGTTATGATAAGCACGGTGAACGTTTCGCACAGGCTGGAGGTGAATCGGCGCCGTAGCGTCAGCAGTACTACCAACTACGAGCTTCAAAGGTACCTTTTCTGGGTTGCTGATGATCACCTTTTTGAATTGTTGCCTAGAAACGTGATCTGGAAGTGAAATCGGAGGACATTCATGAGTGTGATATCCCCTATGACGATAGAGACACAGATCTTCTTCATAGTTAAAGTCAAACTTGACTGCTGCTGAACATGGAAAGTAGATAATTTGGGACGCGCAAACTAGACACGCTAATGGATTTGGAAATACCTCCGGATTTTGATGTGGCCGCATTCGAACTTTGCACTGCTGGT
>JADIIU010000220.1:0-11530 GCA_027603945.1 Terramyces sp. JEL0728
CATAGTGGAACAGATTTCAAGTCTGTCGCCTTAACCGCTCGGCCACGTTGTCACATCAAATCTGCTGCCTGTGTTCTAGTAATGTGTTAAGTATTTGCATTTATATCGCACTTTCCTATGGCTTTGGTTTTATGTCCTTGATATTATTTGCCATTATTGTTTCGAAAGATGAGATTATCTGTGAATAAAATTTGGAGTTGATCCCGTAAAATGTACGTTTACTATATCGCGACAGAAAAAGTAGTCTGGTGATTTTGAAGCGAGATATTTCTCTCTAATCGATGGAACTTATTGGTCACACCAAATAATTTAATTTCGCAAAAATGAAAATTAGCCAGCTGCTCCTACCAACTTCAGCATTAGCATCAAATCTTTTGAATTTCCAAAATGCGCAAGAAAAGGTTTTAGAATTTGGAAGTGAATTCAGCAAGTTGACTCACCAATTCATCTCCAAACCTTCTCTGCACGGAGACCAAAACTGGAACGTATTCACTCATTCAAACTACCCCGGGTATGCATTAAGGGTTAAAGTAAATGGAAAGCTGTGTGATCCGAATGTTCGCCAATATTCCGGATATTTGGACACTGCTGACGACAAGCATTTTTATTTTTGGTTCTTTGAAAGCAGAGACAAACCTGCTGAAGATCCAGTTATAATGTGGCTAAATGGCGGTCCTGGATGTAGCTCATTCACCGGATTGTTGGTAGAATTGGGTCCTTGCACTGTCAATGCAGATAGGCTTTCTACAACCCTGAACCCTTACTCTTGGAACAACAATGCAAACATCTTCTTTTTGGATCAAGTAAGCTTTGCTAATTCTAGCCGGTTAATGTTGGCTTCAGTTACTCTGATTCCCATAGGATTGATACTACTGTTTCTGCTGCTGAAGATGTCCACACTTTCTTGCAGCTATTCTTTGATGCATTCCCAACATATGCCAAGTTAGATTTCCATGTAACTGGTGAATCTTATGCCGGCCACTACATTCCAGCGATTGCTAAATCTATCCAGGACCATAAACACGCAATTGAACAAGGCTCAGAAGAAGGTCTACTTATCAACCTCAAAACATTGGCTATTGGTAATGGTATAACAGATCCATTGGTTCAATACAAGTACTTTCCTGATATGGCTGCGGATACTAAATACGGTCCAGTTCTCTCTGAACAAATCGTCGCAAAGATGAGATTCGGATGGCCGGTTTGTGAACAGATGATTAAATTCTGCTATGAATATACAAACAAGGAAATTTGCAAGTAATTTTGGTTAACCATAGACCCGCAGCAACGTTCTGTTATGATCTGATGAAGCAAGATTATGACGATGCTCATTTGAATCCCTATGATGTTCGTTTGCCACCAGATGATCATTCTACTGACGAGAGAAGTATTCGAATGCACGAATGGCTAAACAACCCTGAAATTCAACAACAGCTCGGTGTTGAAAGAGCTCATGATGGTTGCAGCGATAGTGTTGGTAGTGACTTTGAAAAGAACGGGGATACCATGCATCCAATTGTCAAAGGTATTCCGTCTCTATTAGAAGATGGAATTCAGATCTTAATTTATGCTGGTGATGCCGACTGGACTTGTAACTGGATTGGAAACAAAGCCTGGACGCTTGCTTTGCCATGGCACGGACAAGAAGGATTCAATAACGCTACCGATATCTTTTGGCAATCAGAGCTTACAAAACAAGCTGCAGGAGAGTATCGACAATTTGAAAACTTTGCATTTTTAAGAGTTTACGAATCTTCACACTTTGTCCCGACTGATCAAGTAATAATTATTAACAATAGCCTGAACACTCGCTAGAATTCATCAACAAGTGGATCAGAGGAAACCCTGTTGCCGTTGGGAAATAAATTGTTTTTATTCGTTTTACCATTCATCGTCGTCGTCTTCTTCATCTACTATTAGCATTTAAACACCTGACCCGCCAGTTACCGCAGTGATTCGTTTTTGTAGCGCATCTCTAAGTGCGTCTGCAATAGCATCTCCAGTTCCTTTGGGAGCTTCCTGTTGGATCGGGTTATCCGCAGCGGACTTTAATTGTGTTCCTTGCCGGATTTGAGACAACAAGTCCCCTGGTTGCGCTTTTGCCGGAGTTGCTTGTTTCGCAGGTTGTGCTGGGGCTCTTGCAGGAGTTACATGAATTGGCGGAGGAGGTGCATTGGAGAAATCTGGAGGAGGTCTAGAATTAACTAATATTACGGAGGAGGCGGTGGAGTTGCACCTGAAGGTTGATTGCGAGATGGAATAGCTGGATGTGGAACTCTACCGGGAATAGCAGGCGGGGCAACAGCAGGTCTTTCTGGAATACTTTTGCGTTAGTTAGTAGTTACTGTGATTGTCGGTCTGGAAGACTGGGAGGACCAGCTCTACTTGGTGGGGGAGGAGCCTTCTCAGCAATTATGTTTGTATTGGACTGTCCTCGAGATGGCGGCGCTTAATTAGAAAGTAAATACGCGGTGGTGCAGATCTATTCACATTCAGTGTTGGATTAGTTGTTGTGCTTCCCCTAGATGGTGGTGCTAGCTATTAATAAAAAATACGTGGAGGGGGGGCTCTTCTACCTAACTATTAAATAGAGATTACTTGCCGGTTGTTGTGCAGCAGACTGGCTTGCATTTGGTTGCAGTGCTGGTGGTGTTGGTGCTTCAATGGATGACGATGCCAACAATCCTGCATTTTCTTTCATGAATTTCTTGATCACTTTTTGCTGCTTCTTATCTTGCAATTGCTCATCAGTAATTCCAGCTTTTTGAAAAATAATCTTCCATTCTTTGGATTAGAAAAAAGTACCCATTGGGATGTTTTGGACACTGAAGCCATCTGCTTTGCTATAGCCTACGTGGCTAACGTGTTGAAAGTCTGATGGACCAGAAATCATTGCTTTATCCAACTTTTTTTCTTTAGTTTTAGTATTTTTTCTGAATAATCCAAACCCTGTGCTTTCTTTCTTTGATTTTCTTCTATCAAGACCGCTATCTAATGAGGGACTTGATTGATTCGCATTGGTAGTTGACGCTGAAGAAACAGATCGGATGTGGTCTCGTTCCCTTTGCGAAAACGCATCGTGAAAAACCAACGCATCATCCTCATCCGCAAATGAAAATCCAATCATGCAATTCTACATTAAAATCAAGTACTTTTCCAACAAACGAGTGAAAAAACGGTTTTTCAGCTTGATATTTAATATCTCCAAAAATATTAAAATCCCATAGTTGACTTCCAGACTGTATTAATCAATAGTACTTTTAAATCAACAATTGAAAAATTGAATTCGCCGCTATTCTTATTTTTGTATAACGCTAACCCTCCAGTGAAGGAATGCGAATATTCTTTCGCGTTGGTTGCTTGATACAGACGTGCTACTGTGCTGGCCAATACCTTGTTAGTTTCCAATTACTGCTCCATCACAAGATTTTTCAATGCATCTTTGTTCTTCAGGTAGCAATATCATTTTTGCGTGTAAAAATCAAACAATGAAATAAACAGAGCTAGTATTTGATCGAGCAGTTTTGAAGGCAGAATTTCATAGAAATATCATACTCAATTTTATGAACGTGTGGAGCTACTATTCTAACAATATAGTCGATACTGGAAGTATACTTTGGAGCGCCTATCGAGGTGCTCTCGTAACCAGGACAACATAGGTTTACTTTGCATCATAATTCATTTGAAATTAGAATAATCTGCAATAATACGCATGTATTTTCTTTTTGAGATTTCGTGACAACGTGGCCGAGCGGTTAAGGCGACAGACTTGAAATCTGTTCCACTTTGTGGTCGCAGGTTCAAGTCCTGCCGTTGTCGTTGCTTTTTTCTTGTTTAACAATACTAGTGGCAGACATGCGTCGCAATTTGCAAACCCTAATCTGTTGCAACTCTGAAATTTAGTTTTGGAATAAATGCAAGATTGATTTCGATTTATTAAATAATGAATCTTTTAAAAGTTAAAGATCCCGCTGATAACGTGAGCTTGTTCTTTTTTGTATACTTTGCTGACTCCGGTAGCTGGTGCAGCTAAAGGCCCTCTTCCGTGATAGTTCAAATTCATGCTTAATAACTCTTGCAATCTTGGAGCACAGAATGTATAGGCACCTTGATTTTGCGGCTCTTCTTGTACCCAATAGTAGTCTTGGACGTTTTTGAATTTGGCAATTTCGTTGGCCAAATCAGCAGTTGGGAAAGGGTTTAGTTCTTCAAGACGGATGAAGGCTACTTCAGCATCTTTTCCTTTGTTGCTTCTTTCCTTTACAAGGTCGTAATAAAGTTTACCGCTGACAAAACAGACTCTTTTAACAGAATCATGGGATTCAGGGGTGGTGAAAATTGGATCAGAAAGGACTGGCTGCCATGTGGTTCCTGGTCCCATTTCAGTCAAATCAGAAGTACATACAGGTGATCTGAGCAATGCCTTTGGACCAACAACAATTAATGGTTTCCTGTAATTTCGTACCATCTAGTGTTAATAATAAGTTACTTGACGTCTCATAACATGAAAGTACTGAGCTGGAGTGGTAGGGTTCACAACGTGCATGTTTGGATTATCTTGTTTTGGCTCCCCAGCGACATCGAATCTGTGGTCACATAGTTGCAAGAATCTTTCTACTCTGCAAGAAGAATGTTCAGGGCCAGCGCCTAAAATTAAAAACAATTACCATCGTAGCCGTGTGGCAATAACATTACTAGACCAGATTGTCTCATCCATTTAGCCTCTCCAGAAGACAAGTAAACATCAATAACAATTTGGGCACCATTGAAAAAGTCGCCAAACTGTGCTTCCCAGATGCAGAGACGGTTAGGAGTTTCCCAAGACACGCCATATTCAAATCCTAGTACAGCAAACTCAGACAAGTGTGAGTTGGCAATTTCTAATTTTGCCTGTGGCTTATCAGAAATATGATTCAATGGAATGATGGTTCTTTCAGTTTCGGAATCTACCAACATGGCGTGTCTTTGAGAAAAGGTGCCACGACCGACATCCTGCCCAGAAATACGGACATGATACCCTTCAGTAAGGAGGGAACCAAAGGCAAGTGCTTCAGCAGTAGCCCAGTCGAGGTTCTTTCCAGATTCCAATTTCTTTACTCTGTTTTCAATGTGATATTTAGCAATACGTGGATGAACAGAGACGCCATGGGTTGCAACAGACGCAAGACCAACTTGTCTTAGCGCTTCGACTTCAACGCCAGTCTCTGCTTTAACAACAGCGCTGGTAGTTGGAATCATATTTTTCCATTTTCCTTTGAATGCTTCGACATCTGGCTTGTAGCCATCAGAAACTGCCAATTTGTCTTCAAGTGCAGTGTAGTATCCTTTACGGAAGTCTTCTATTTCCTGTTTGGATGAGAACACCTTTTCTTCCAGTAATTGCTCCTCATATTTTGCCGGAACACTTTTCTGACCTCTGATTTTCTTGTACATTAATGGTTGGGTAAATGCAGGTTCGTCCAACTCATTGTGTCCTAATCTTCTGTATGCAATCATGTCCAAAATGATATCTTTGCGGAATTTCTGGCGATATTGATAAGCAATGGAGGTAGCAAATGCAACTTCTTCCGGATAGTCAGCGTTCACATGCAATACAGGACTGTTGATCATTTTGCCAACGTCAGAAGTGTAGACGGTGGATCTGGCATTCATGGATGGGGTGGTGTAACCAATTTGGTTATTTACAATAACATGGATAGAACCACCAGCAGTAAAGTGAGGCAGGTTGGATAAACCAAGAGTTTCAGTTACAACACCTTGCCCAGTGAATGCAGCATCACCGTGCATTTGAATACATACAACTCTGTCTCCAATGAAACACTCCTTTTCTGTACCTTCTTCGTATAAATACATCTGTCTTGCTCTTGCCTTTCCTAATGCAACTGGATTAGCAGCCTATATCAAATACAAATTACTTCCAAGTGGGATGGATTGTGGAGCATGGAAACATGCAATGGCTTGTCTTTTCCATAGCTTTCCAAATCAGTTGAAATTGCCAAGTGCGAAATAACATCGCCAGATGCTGGCAAGCCTTCAGCCAATTCAGCGTTTCCTTTGATTTTATGGAACAAAGCTTCAGGTTTGAAGTGTAAAATATCAGTCAATAAATTCAATCTCCCACGATGAGGCATGCAAACGATTGCATCCCTAATACCGGCTAAAATTAGAGAAAAGTACCATCGCCTGCTTCCTTAAAGAGAGTGTGCAAAACAATCATCATGCTTTCAGACCCTTCCAGCCCATATCTCTTTAATTGAGGAAACTTTTTCGCCATAAAGTGGTCAAATACCTATGTTAATACAGTCTACTTCAGATTTAGATAATAGGGAGAAAAAAGTCTTTTTATCTTCTGCAGTGTACTTTGGCTTTTCATAGGATTCTACTAGTCCGGCAAACCAGCGACGTTCAGCGGATGAAGGCAAGTGTTGAAATTCAAATCCGATCCTTCCAGTATAAGTAGAACGCAAGTGCTTCAAAATAGTTTCTACTTTGGCATTTTCCCTCGAAATGGTAGGATCGCTGGTCTTTCCAATATGTAATATACCAGCTAATGGATAAGATTTCCCAGATTCAGGGATGCCATAGCGTGTTGGGTCGAGTTCAGGAATAGGGTCCAGCTTGGCGAGGTTAAGCGGATCCAAATCAGCTAATCTATGCCCATTTGCCCTGAAAGAATGAACTAGACGCAAGAGATTAGAATTTTCAATGCGATTATTAATTTCTTGTGCAGAGTCTACAGTTAGAATCGCTTACAATCTTCAATCTTTGCCTCCCTGTTGTATCTGAATCCATAAACATCATCGTGGTTGTAATGATACTTTCTGGTTGGCGGCAATGACTTTACAGTTTTCCTGATTCCTGCTCTCAGCATTTTAAAAATTGAAATTTAAAAAAAGTCAGTTAGTTCAGTAGTCACAAGAGTGGCTTTCGCTGCAATACGGCCAGTTCGGTTTAACAGAGAGTAGACAATGATTCAAATTGCAAAATAATGCGCAGGTGTTCTCTGTTATTTAGGCTGCCTTAATTAAGCTATTTTTGGATGGTTTTAAGCAAATGGAGATGAAATATTTGTGTACCACCTTGGGCTCGGGGCTTGCTCGAATGGCGCTGGACTCTAGTAGGTTGGACATTAAGCTATGGATGCATGTCTGCAACTAGAGAGATTGAGATTGGCGAATTTAATTCTCCACGACACGATTCAATTCGCACGTACAATAAAAGAATGGGATATATTTGCTTAACCAATTTCGCTATTGATTTAATTTTGACTGTTCGATATCTACCAGCGCTCCCTTCTCCGTCTGCCTGTCGGATAGAGTAAAATCCTTAAAGAGAGGAATAACAAATATACTAGCAGTGACATGGAGCCCCGTTGCAGCCAGTGAAATATGCACAAGGAAATAGAAATCCAACGTTTGAATAAACTCTTCTGTAGCTTTGCTCTGTATGTACATGAATAGGAGGAAATTAAGCCAATCAACCATGTTTAGCGTGAGGTTGAAGAGTAATAGCTTCCGCAATGCAAATACAACGGATGGTTGCAGATTGATCTTTCGTTCTCTCTTGAACTGATATACCAGCCAAATCAAGTACGCGCATTGTACGTTAGCATACAGAAATGAGAGCATTAGAAATACCAGTGGTCCGAATCCAATGCCAAGCAGCAAATAATCTGGCGGATTACTGTAAAATAATATCACATAACTTGGCCAGACAGCAGCCAAGAACAGAGTTATTGCGAGAATACGGCCATACTGTATCCTTTTGTCAGTAATCCTGCCATTCAAAACTGAAAACGATCTTAGAATCTCTGTATTCAACAATACTTCTCCTAATATCGACCACTGAGCTGCCATCGTTTCAATTCGAAATAGCATTACATTTGGCGATCCGTAATAGAACCGCAGCCCACATATTAGCTGGATTATGTTTATAATTAGCAACAGAACTGCTGGGATTCTGAATTTTATAATTTTAATGCGATTTGTTGCTATTAGACATATACAGATAATACTTGATCCAAATATTACGGAGAGGAAGGCAATTGGTGTCCATTGCAACGATGACATGTTCCAGAAAATGAAAAAGCATTTATACCAGAGGTAACATTAAAATTTTTAATGCAGATTCGAAATACTTTGGAATGCCGTATCGCTGATTGCATGATAATTCAATCTCGCTGATAACAAACGCGAAAGCAGATTGCTATAACTCTATTTATTGGTTGATATATTCATCAACTTGCCAGTTCCCAGAGGCTTTAGCACAATCACCAAGTGTCCATTCACCAGACTTTTTAAATACCCCTTGCTCAGAACTTCCTGAAGCAACACCTTCTCCAACCGCGCCATAAGTTTTCAAGAGTTTAATAGACTCTAAATCACCCATATACGCTGCGAAATGGAGTGGGGAACCAGAGGCAAAGAATCTATTCGCGCCGATGCTGTTGTACAGTTGAATATATCCACCTTCTTCAAATTCGACGCTCATATTTACATCCAACATTCCAAGTTCTTTGGCGAGCGGATTCTTCAAGATGGTTTCCAACAAAGAGAGCTTGTTTTCCAAGGCAGACACCAAAATAGCGTGTACAATGAACCTTGGAGGAGTAGATCTAAAGTAATATTCAGTGGTTGAAGGGATATTAGTTGGTTTTGCATTTACTTCAAATGAGGGAAATTTGGAGGTTTCTGGTGAAATTAGAACTCTGTGAATTTGCTTGGTATTGAATAAAGGAGCTTGCTCGGATTCCCAAACTTTGTCGATAATCTGCTCCAATTCAGCAGAAAATACAATGGTTTCAAGAGAATATTTTTCAGTTAGAACCGTGTCTCGGAGAGCTAGATCTGAAGATACATCCTTTTCAACCACAACTTCACTTGAAACTATTTCGTTTACAACATCAACTCCTTTTGGCTCTGCATCCAGCGCTGGCGGTACATCTGCTTTTTCTTCTTGGATGTCCACTTTAACTTTGATCTCCAGTTCAGCAACTTTTACTTTAGCCTCGATAATTTCAACCGGTGCTTCTTTGGCTATGAATTAAAACCCATTTACCAATACCATCAGGTACAGTCATACCAACTGGAGTTGGCTCAGTTTGAGCGACAGCCTTACTTGGTTTATCTTCTACTTTTTCAGTGCTAAAGCAAGAGCAACAACCCATCTTGAAATCACGGCTACGTATTTTCCTTTTATACCATTGTTGTCTCTTGATAAGTGTTCGATAAGGATATCAGGGTGATTCGGGATCTTTCAATCACAGTGAAAAAATCAAATGAGGACGGATTTTGAAATGGCAAACGGCATGGATATCAAAGTAGGATGAATCTATTTGCAATTGGGAGCATGCTTGAAGCCTTGTTGCAGATCTGGATTAGCTGTCAGTTCTTATTCCTCGTGTGACTTTGGCATACAAATGACTGTCTGGTGGAGCGATGAAGAGTCCATCTCTCAATGAATTGCATTTTAACTTGAATCACGGTTCCGAATATTTGTATTTCTAACCCATCTTATCTACAACCTCAGGGTGATATTTCCATGTTTGATTGACACTAATTAGAATGACATTTATTAAATGACAGATGCGCCAAAAGTAGATCTCACTTTCAATGGTAGAATCATGTCCGCTCAAGATTGTTTTGAGCGATGCGATAAAGCACCTTATGGGGTTGGACAGATCCAAACCGCAGAACTAGTAACTTGACATTCCTGATATTTAGAACTCAACCGCAAATATCAACAACCGCAATGGTGCCAATGTTCAATTCTGCCACTCCAGACTACCATTCAATAAATTTCTCTTGAACACATTTTTTGACTTTCTACAAAAAAATTTTCTTTAATCAAATGAGACAGGTATTCAAAAGGCTGCTGACATCCATATCATCAGAAATTACGCCAGAGATTCAACCCATCCAAGTCGTAGAGGAGAAGTTGCCTTCCAGGATCAGAAAGAATTATTTATCCGAAATTCAAATTGTAGGACAATCAGCGATTCTACACAAATCCACAGAAATTGTAAACCAACCGAAAATGGATTTCTCTCAATTAGACAAATACGATAATTTAAAGAATGCATGGTTTGAATATCCGTTTAAACAAGCCTTTTTAAAGACTTTTACGACCAACAACCGCATTGGCCTAGTTGAATTACAAAAGAATGTTTTCGGGTTGGATGTCAGAGTTGATTTGATGGCCAGATGCTTGAAATATGAAAAATCGTGGAAAGAACAAGGAACTGAAAGTACAAAAGCTAGAGGTCAAGTTAGAGGAACAGGCAAGAAAGCTGCACCACAAAAAGGACGAGGTGCTGCTAGAATCGGGTCTTTGCGTGCTCCACAGTTTAGAGGAGGTATAATAGCACTAATTTAGGCTATAATGTCCATGGTCCACGGCCTCACAACAAAACTACTGACATTCAAAAGAAGGTGTACAGTGCAGGCATTAGACATGCATTATCCGCAAAATTCCAACAGTCGCAGTTACTAGTGGTTGACCATTTATCGCTATCTACTGGCACCAAACAAGAATTAAAAGACGTGTTGGAAGCCCACGGGCTATCTGGCCAAAAAGTATACTTTATCTATGGATCCTTGGACTCGGATATAGTAATTCTTTCTAATGCTAGCCATTGACTAATGCTGTAGACATGTTTGCAAAGAAGCCAAAGACAGACTTGTTACCACATGGCGAAAGGCCACTGTTGATTACCCACGCTAATCAAGTATCTGTATCTACTCTGTTGGAGTACGATTATATTGTCATGGATAAAGAAGCTTCTGAGGTTTTGGAAGAAATGTATGCTTGAATAAAGTGAATTCCTTGTTGCACACTATCATTGTACCCACTCGGTTACACATTGTCATTCTCGAAATTTCCACATACCATAGATCACATGACCCATTAACCCCCATGCATAAAATAGTAGCAAATATGGTAATACTGAATCACCTCGAACAATCTAGAATGTGTCATGAATATATATAAATAGATATGCGCAACACCTCAACGAAAAATGTCATTAGTTCAAAGATTATTCCCTGAATTGCAATCTCTCTCACGCTATTCCGATCCATTCGAAAACGAATTCAAGTCTCTCCACCAGTATTCCCAACTGCCTGTGATTGATGTAAAGGAAACCAAAGATTCCTTTGTCGTCCATGCTGATATTCCAGGCTTTACTCGCGAAGAAGTTGACATTTCTCTCAATGGCCAAGTATTGTCATTAAAGGGCAACAAGGAAAAGAAGGAAGAGAAGCGAGACGAAACTCACCATGTTCAAGAACGAATCCAGAGCTCTTTCTTCCGAAGCATTACTTTGCCTGATACTGTTGCACCTGAAAACGTCAAAGCCAACCTGACGGATGGAATCTTGGAAATCGCTATCCCAAAGAATGGGGCTACTAAAAGGATTTCCAAATAAATTATGTACTTTCAACTTGGGATAATGGTGATTTGCGATGGGGTAGAGAGAGAGTCAAGTTCTTTGTTAGTATAGTGGTTAGTATCTCCGCCTGTCACGCGGAAG
>JADIIU010000221.1:0-11496 GCA_027603945.1 Terramyces sp. JEL0728
TTGATTTTTTTGGTTGTACAATTTAATATTTGTGAAACTTTGAAACCCCCAATTAGCATTTGTTACATTTTTTACAGTACAATTTAATATTTGCGAAACTTTGAAACCCCAATAATTCTTATTTATTATTCGCAAGCAACTATGTCCACATTGAGTAATATTGTTAATAGTCCCATTACTTTCCATGAATACCAGTCTCGTCAATATAAAAATCAAGTTCAATAGAAGGCAGATAATTCGACCAAACAACATTCAACCGGTTTTTAAAAAACTGTATCCTAGTACTGCAAAAAGTAGAAATCTGCATATCCATGCAGCTTTCAATCTCTTCATTCTTTACAATAAACTTTTTGTTATTCATTTCAATGTACCTATGATTGAAATTACACTTGACTTCATTGATTAGTAGCACCATTATCCGTAATTGATGGAGTGCTAGCCCCGTGCTTTGTATTAACTCTGATCTGGAAAACAAGTCTTGCTCTTCGTGTCTGAAATTAGGTGCAACTGAATCAATAACTAGCAGTTTTATGTTATGTTTCTTTACAAATGGTGGGATAATGTATTTAAGCAAGTGTAGTAATACATGAGAGTTTCTTGTATGCAAAACATGTATTTTATCAAACAGGGAGTAATCGTTTGTTAGTTGTTGTAACCGTTTTATACAGAATCGTCCATTGGTGCTGATGTACAGTGCTTGTCCGTCTAAGCCTCCGTTTTCTGCTGGTGAAACTACTCGTAGCGAGAGCTGAAGTGCAAAACAAGTCTTTCCTGTCCCGCTTGAACCGAATATCTCGTAAATCTGTGGATAGAATTCCAGCTGGTTGATGATTGGATCTCCGAACAGTAGTGGCTTTATGTACTGGGGTGGTAGTATATTTTTATAAATCAAGTCTTTTGATAATTCTAGAGTCTCTGGTGTTTCTTCCAACAGATCCATTTTAGTGGGTATTTTAATTTTGAAAAAAAGTAGATACTGGACTAGTGTTGTGTCCTTTGTAAAAACTAATGCTTATATAAGCAACTTTAACATAATAGGATATTCAGTCTTACTTTTAGAACGCCAAGGAGAATCAATGATTATTAAGAGTAGATATTGATGGACCAGGACAGCAGAATAAGACTAGAAACCACTCGCGAATCTATCCCATGAACTGTTTGTTTCAACACGCTTGCAGTGAAAAAAGTATGTCCGAATACGAGAAAAAACGACAAGAATTGATTAGTGAAAACCAAAAGAAATTAAAAGAACTTGGATTGCTGCCTGTTTCTGTTCCCACTGGCAAAATCAGAAAAAAGGTCTACAAAAAAGTAAAAGCACTCCAAGAGCGTGTAATTTATTATTGATCTAGAATATCATCAGGAAGAGCACCAGATTAAATAAGGATAAGGATACCGTGGAAGAGCCGCAAGATCGTATCGATAACGAAGAAACATCATTTGAGCCATTTTATAAAAAGAGGATGGAAACCAGTTTCAGAGCAGTTTTCCAAAATTCAGATCACGCAATCACAGTCTCATTTCCATTTACTCTTCTGTCAATCCAAGTAACAGTATGGAACCTGGGTAAATTAGTTGATGATGAGAGATACTGGAGCTCATCGTCTTGCCAATACAAACACCCATACCCAATAGGATACACTTGTTCAAAATACCATTTCGGGAGAGAATGGGTAATGACAATAACTGAATCTGAAGACGGACCTTTGTTTCATGTAATTGGAAACAAAGTATACACTGGGTATTCGCCTACAAGCCCATGGACGGATATTTGTATTGATTTGCAAAATAAAGTAGGTAAAACTAGAATCAGCGGCCCGCTATTCTTTGGCTTCTCTGATCCTAAAATCATTAGTATTATAGAGAATATGGACGGATATCAAGGGCAAATGCAGAGAAAGAAGCCGTGCAATTTTACCGTAAAAAAGATGGAGAGCGATAGTTTAAAGTTCTGCTTGGTAATTTATTTTGATTTTAGGATTCGGATTTGTTGGATGGCGAAACCAAGGAGCGTATCAGACTCTACTGCGAATAATCTGGATATGCTTAATCATCCGTAATAATGATTACTATAATATAATCCTTAATTGACTTGTGGTATTGTTTGTTTCCAGATAGCAAGACTGAAGTATACGGGAAATTCTCGAAAATTCTCGTTCAAAAAGATGGATCTGAAAGTAAGAAAGAATAAACTTTCAGTGATAGAATTCCCAGGTTATTACGACCACGTAGACAACATACTTCCATTGCTAGGAGGAATAAAGGAAATAAAAGCAGGATTAACTACCGGCCAGCTAAAATACAAACCAACCCAACATTCAAATGCAATCCCAGGCTCAGTAATAAATACACACAACATGATACTTGAAATACGGAAATTAACAAATAGAAAAGGCGAGGTAAAGTACGAATATGAAATTATTGGCACGGTTGAAAAAACAGTTCGATTCAGGTCAATAGCAGATTTCCAATACAAAAGAGACGATCCCATGTACAATGCATTAAAAGACATGAAAACACTAAACGTTGAAAACTTGTTTGATTTTGAATTATCAAACGGTACAGATATACTCCCACCACCAAACTTTACTCGTCTAGAATGGCACCACTCATACAAAGTACAATTTACTAACACAGTACCTTGAAAATACATTTATTAGAGAAAAAGATCATGTTGGGAGATTGCCCAAATTTGAAAAATCAAATGTTATTGTGGTGGATATACTTAATGACGATATACCTAAAGAATGCAACCTGAACTTGGATGAAATGCGGGATAATGATCCGCAAGTCTACCATATCTACGAGCAACTTGTAGAGTTGTACCTTGGTAGACCGATATGGACAAGACAGGCGCTACTCTTACTGCCACAGTTTCAAAAAACCAAGGAAATAAAGTTGTCAAAAGCCCTGCCATACGTAGCTTACCATGTTCAAACAGGATGTTTACGATCTTGCTGGATAAAATACGGCCTTGATCCAAAAAAAGACAAATCAACAAGAGTCTACCAAATACTAGATTTGCGTATACTAACTAAACGCAAAGATGATGAAAAAGTAGTCGGCTTTCAGCAGCTGGTAGATATCAAAGAGCCTGAATACGAAAGACTGATCAATTCATTGATTTACACGCGGCCGATATTCAATGACCGTGAAGGATGGTAACTAGATGTAATATAGGTACGTTGACGGGCACTTGAATTTAATCAGAGAAATGGTAAAGAAAAGTATAAAGAAAGAAGAGATTGAAGAGCAAGCTGGACACGTGGAGGAGATGGATTTGGATGATCAAGTCATGTCGACTATGAGTCAGTTTATGAAGAATCTGCATAGTCAGGATGATGTTTTGGAGGACTACTTTGATATCCTTGAAGAAGACTGAATATATTTGGTGTTTCGTTACTTGACAGTGAGTAGTGTATTTGTATGCTGTAAAAGGCTAGATATTTGTGCTACATGCGATGCAGTCCAATTACAAATTACGTAAGCATATTATTGGTCTCATCTGTGGCTTAGCATCTCTATCAATTGTAGTTAAAAATCAGCACAAAAAATATCTTGTAAAAAATATGGTCTCTCCGCTCGTAAAAAAAGAAATCAAAGTGCTGCTGCTCGATCCACTGCCAGAAGGATCAACAAGCCATTTCGATTTACAGCACTACCAAGTAACCTAAATATAACCCAGGTCGACGAATGCTTCACCCCATTAACCGAAGGCGAATTGGTTAAAAAATTATCCGAATACCACGTCGTTTGTTTAAGGTAGCCAATACTAATTTAGCCGTGAATCAGATGAACCAATCTTGACCGAAGACGTGCTCCGTTCTGCACATAAATTATTAGCTATCGGTGTATTTGGCCAATTATCAAACCAAATTGATACTGAAACTGCTCAGATGATGGGGGTATTTGATATTTAACGCAGATTGCAGTATTCACTGCTCCTTATCAACATCAAACTTCCATTGCCGAACTTGTGATTTCTAAAATTATCTTGTTGAGTAGGCAGATTGGAGATAAGAGCAGAGAAATCCATCGCAAGGAATGGAATAAGGTAATTTAGTTTTTATGTAGACCTCCAATAACTGTAATGAAGTTCGTGGAAAGACTTTGGGGATTGTTGGGTACGGACACGTTGGATCGCAACTTGGTGTTATGGCTGAAGCATTATCCATGCGCGTTATTTTTTATGATACTTTAGCGTTGATGCCAATCGGGCGTGCTCAGCCTGTAAGCTCATTGAATGAACTGTTGGAACAATCCGATTATGTCTCTATTTCCATTTCCTCTGAAATCGAAAACAAGAAATTGATCGGGAAGGAACAGATTCAAAAGATGAAAAAGGAAGCCTACCTTTTGAATCATAGTTATGGATCAGCAGTTGACCTTGATGCTCTTGCCGATGCTATTAAGGCTGGACATCTTCGTGGAGCTGGCATTGATGTTTTCCCTGAAGAGCCAGTGAAATCAAAGGAATTCAAATCGGTTCTACAAAATGTGTTTAATGTAATCCTTACACCTCATTATGGTAATTTGTAGTTAATAATCAGCACCAAACACAAACGAAACCTCAATTCGTATTGGATCTGAAGTCACTTTATCAATTGTAAGATATATTAAGGATGGTACTACTTCTGGATCAGTGAATTTCCCCTCAATTGCCGCATCAGGAGTTAAACCTGGACATTGCCGTATTTTAAGTGTGCACAGAAATGTCAGGGGTGTGCTAAGGGTAATTATTATTCATAGTAGGAAATTGACAATATCTTGTCTGCGTACAATGTCGGGAAACAAGTCTTGGATACTAAAGAGAAATTGGGCTATCTGATTGCTGATGTATCAACTGAACAGGTATCCACAGAAATCGTTAGTCAAATGGCTATGATGGCGAATACTATCCGTACTCGTATCATTGTTGCTGATAAATAAATTATACTTTCTGGAATCGGTTTGTTGCGATTTGCACTGTCCTGAATCGTTGTGTGAATTTCTTTCAATGATCGTCAAACTGGAACAATATGAGGCGTTTTGATCATCATCTTTGTGCTGTATCGACCGGATCAATCAGACGATCAGCGTTCAGATTGTCAATTGCCAGACCATAGTGGTTGGTCCAGTACCCAGATGACGTGATCAACTATAAAAAGTTGAAAAGATTATCGCAATCTCATCATCCGAAATGGCTATTTACTTGCTCTTTATTTCCGTTCAAGCTGGCATTCCATGTACTATTGCTGGCACTCCGTCTGGTTGTGACAATACCAGAATCGTGTCGTGTGGAACTCTATCCGGTTATCCAGTAATTCCATCTGGAAGCAATACCCTATGTTCAGATACCCCAAACAGTTTCCATCGTGGGGACAAGTATATCGTTCAATTCAATCAAGGCAAAGGCGGTACCTGCTTTGAAATCTTGATGGAAAATGGTGAATGCTGGGGCACTAATCCCATCAACAATGGAGAGTATAATTGCCAAGGTAGGTGTGGGGCTAGTTGCGGTGGTACTTTATGCAGCAACTGGGCACACGATTGTTTAAAGCACGATGTTTGCTCGTGGTACTTTGGGGCTAGCGGTGGTTCTGGCGATGCAAACTGCGGTGACGAATACGCTCAAGCTACGAATGATTTTCTCTCGAATTGTTTGTTTAATGGCAAATGTACTTTAGCCTCGCCTTCCCAATCGAGCAGTTGCTGCCCTTCTACTGCCAATCCGTTAGTTGGGACTTGTGAATAGAATTTTGTCGTTTATGTCTTTATTTTATTGTTCATGTAGCTGTGTTGTCAGTTTCTCAGATCTGGATCGTTAATTTGATTGGACAACACTCCGCAGTAGATAGCAATCAGGTACATTGACATTATCAAAGTGTGAAGCCAACTTGACACAAAATCATCATAGAAAAGCCATATTATCTGAATAATAATGCTGCAAGAATACGGGTAAAATTATGTCATCTTTATTACCAATTATCGAAATTACCAAACCCAGACTTCTTTTTCTTTTGTGGAGCAGCGTCATTGGAAGCTGCTACAATTGGCCTCTTTGTTTTCATGTATTTACCAACTTCATCGGTGGAAGAAACAGTGCCTTTACTTGCCAGCACCAGTGCTTGCTTACGTTCACGCTAATGTCAGAGCAAATTACCTCTTTTTGCTTGGCTTGTTTTTCAGATTCATGGATTTCATCCTTGTGCAATATTTCATGATACGGATCTTTATACACTACTACTTCATTAATTGTTATGTCTTGTAATGGAGCGTCGTTGGATTTCGTTCCAATTGCCTCCAACGTATTCAGGACTTCCATTCCACCCACCAGCTTCCCAAATAGAGTATGCTTGTTATCCAGATGAAGAGCTTTTGCATACGAGATAAAGAATTGTGAACCATTGGTGTCCTTTCCTCTATTTGCCATCGATAAGCAACCTCGAGCGTCGTGCTTCAAAGATGGGTGGAATTCATCATGGAAATTGGTTCCCCAGATACTTTTGCCGCCTATGTGAGTTCCTTCTATACCTGCACCGGTGCCTGTTGGATCACCGCCCTGTATCATAAAGCTTCTTATAGATCTATGAAACTTTGTGCCGTTGTAATAGCCCTACAGTAAAAATAGAAATACCTGCTTTGCTAGCTGTACAAAGTTGTAGCAAGCTTTTGGACACTCTTTACAGTACAATTCGAAATTCATGGTCCCAAATATAGTTTTGATACTGACCAGAGCTTTTTCACTTACGACCCTCATCAGGTACTCTTCGTCGCTAACGTGGGCTGCCACTTGTTTGGTATGGGGAGTAAACGCCATCGATGTAAGCGAATATGCTGACATACCGGTAGAAAAGTGCGCTTGGTTATGTGTTTTCTTTTCCTGTACAACAAAAGACGGAGTTACTTTATCCTTCTTTGTTAACAAATCTTTCGATTCCATTTCTTGCAATATCCTTGATGTGCTTCCTTTGGCATTGATGCTATTTTCCAACTAGGTTAACGCAAAAGCACCTTTGATTCTTCAACGATGGCCGCGTCGCTCTTTGTCTGTAGCCCTTTCTTTACAAAATCAAAGTCCATCATATTCCGCTCTCCTATCCTATGCGGATCCTGGATTGTAATTATATCCTTTCGGGTAAACTTTTCATCTGTCAATAAATCTTTCCAGTTCTTGTTGTCGATGTTCAGTTTTTGCACTGCGTCAAAGCAATACACATTCCCGCTGGGTTTGATCGCAACGATGTGAGTGTTGTTATTAAAGACTTTGAATGTAATTGGACAGCAATATTCTCGGTCGTTGTTTTTTGTAAAGTGTAATTTAATCAAGCTTTTTGGATCTAACGTCTTTCCATCGATAGGATTGGTTCCATACTTTTTCAACCAGGGGACAATGGACATTAAATCAAACACTGTTCCGTCTACAGTACACACAGGATTTTCGAATGGCGTGAATGATAATGAACAGCAGTGGAATGGCAATTTCTTGTAATTAGTCTGCACTTTCTTTTTCGCTCCTCCAAATTCATGCTCCCATTCTGAAGCCGTCATATACATTTTATCTGTCTTTTTCCCCATTTCGATGTTTGAAGTTGCTCGCTGATAAAAAAAATTCTCTAGTCATCTCGCCAAAATGTTTAGGAGATTAGCACGAATTCCTACAATTCCTAAACGGTTCAAACATACAAGAACACAGACAATGCACCCGGAAACCTTTGGCATTACCTCTGCTTGGTTTGTACCTCCAAAGACCAAGCAAACAACAGAAAAAATCACAGTCCCGTTTTATGAAGGAGAAGACCCAACAATGGATTCCTACACCTTAAATTTCGGACCTCAGCATCCTGCTGCTCACGGTGTATTGCGATTATTATTGGAACTTAAAGGAGAAATTGTTGTACGTGCCGACCCTCACATTGGCTTGTTACATCGTGGAACTGAAAAACTAATTGAATACAAGACTTATTTGCAAGCGCTTCCATATTTCGATCGTTTGGATTATGGTAATATGTTTCTAATCTAGTATCAATGATGTGCAATGAGCAGGCATATTCCTTGGCTGTAGAAAAATTACTAAACATTGATATACCACCAAGAGCTAAATACATCAGAACTCTGTTTGCAGAAATCACTCGTATTTTGAACCACATCATGGCAACCACCACTCACGCTCTGGATGTCGGTGCTTTAACCCCTTTCTTGTGGTTATTCGAAGAAAGAGAAAAATTGATGGAATTCTATGAAAGAGTGTCGGGAGCTCGTATGCATGCAGCGTATGTCAGACCAGGGGTATTTCCTATTTTACGATAGGGTGTTAGTTTGGATATGCCAATTGGATTGATGGAAGATATCCACATTTGGGCACAGCAATATTCAGCAAGAATTGACGAAATGGAAGAAGCACTTACCAACGGTAGAATCTGGAAGGAGCGTTTAAGAGGAGTTGGAGTTGTTAGTGCAAAAGAAGCAATCAACAGATCTTTCTCTGGAGTTATGTTGCGTGGAAGTGGTATTCAATGGGATCTCCGCAAGGAACAACCGTATGATGCATACGCAGATATGGAATTTGATGTACCAATCGGAACCAACGGAGACTCTTATGACAGATACTTGTGCCGCGTAGAAGAAATGAGACAATCATTAAGAATTATCGAACAGTGTTTGAACAACATGCCAGGAGGTAGAGTCAAGGTCGATGATCACAAGATTTCCCCACCTAGCCGTTCAGACATGAAAGAATCTATGGAATCTCTAATCCACCACTTTAAACTATACTCTGAAGGATACAGCGTCCCACCTGGTGAAGTAATTTCGTGTTAATAGTAGACATATACCGCAATTGAAGCGCCAAAAGGTGAATTCGGTGTATATTTAGTTAGCGACGGCACAAGCAAGCCATATAGATGCAAAATCAGAGCCCCAGGATTCTATCACTTGGCTGGATTAGATTTTATCTCCAAAGGACACTTGTTGGCTGATGTTGTAGCCATCATTGGTACTTGCGATGTTGTATTTGGTGAAATCGATCGTTAATAAACTTACTTTGAAGAACAACTGTTTATTTCAGTTGAACTCGTTTTGAAGATTTTTTCACTTACAAATGGAAAAATACTCTGGATGGAGAGACGCTGGTACAGGAATCCAACCCTTTCTACACCCCCAAGTATATATCGCTAACCACCAGCCTCCTAGAGCTGAGAATGCTGCATTCCAATTTATCAAATACAACATCGCAGGGCCAATTTTAGGATCCTTAAGATTTTGTCTAATCCTTGTCCTTGCGAGCATCCTATTTGTCGCTGATTTTCTCTCGCAGATGGTATCTTTAGCTAATACCAGTTGATTGTTCCTATTCTAATTCAAGCATGGCAGCGACTGTTTCATTTTGTGCTAGGAAGACTGATTTTGTTCTTATCTGGATGTTACTGGATAGAATCATCGAATATCCAAATCAAGAAGCTGTTGAAACCAAACCCTGTTGGCAATGGAAGGAAACTGATTATTGCCAACCATTCTTCGTACTTGGACATCCTGTACCTTTCGTTTAGGTAATCAAATAGTAACTTGGGTACTCTCCGATATTCTTGCAAGTTTCCAAGGAAGGTAAAGTTCGAGGTGTATCTGGATGGCAAATGCTGGGCGAATGTTCGCAAATCTTGGATTTCAAAGATGGAGTGACGTTAAAACAGTATTTAAAGGAAGATAGGTCTGGCGTGCCACTGGCCATCTTTCCAGAGGTATTACAATATTAATGCAAGGGAACTACTTCAAATGGAAGAGGGGTGCTGCAATTCCTGCCTGTTTTTGAGAATTTTAACGCACAAGAATTCAATCTTTGTATACAAATTGTAGGATTAAAGTACGAATGGAATGAATTCTGTCCTTGCTTTACCACAGGCAGTATGATGGGACATTACTGGTCTGTCCTGAACCAATATTCAAACTCTTTAAAAGTGTACTACTTGGACCCATCGCAAATTGGGCTGGATACTGATTCAAAGCAAGTCTACAACAAATCAGAAGGTATTATTGGATCGCAGTTAGCTACTTACCTTGCCCAAACTCTTCGCACTCGCAAAGTCGGAAAGAGTGCGCTGGATAAAATTGCATTCTTGGAGTACTTTAACGAAAGAGAGAACCCAAAGTACCTTAAAAATAAATAAGAAATATTTTATTAAATATTGATTGAGAGTGTATCGTCTTTGAATGACAATGCCAATACTTGATCCAAGTCAATCTTTGTATCTTTCTTTGATAATTTCTTTTCTACCAGTTCCTTGAACTCTGAAAGAGTGAATTCTGTTTTCTACGCGTTAAAATAGACTACTTTTTTCAATACTGATTTGATTGCTTTCTTTACTTGCGCAGCTGAATCAGGTTTAGGGTCAACTTTTTGCTTCTTTTCTGGCGATTCAGATTTATCAGATTTCCTCTTTTTAGACTTTTCCTCCTTTTCCTCATCTTGAGTCTTTTTCTTGATTTGGTCAATCAGCGATTCCGACTTTATTGGTTTAGCAATATTATCCTGTTTTTCTTTTTTGGCTTCAGATTTCTACATTAAATGAAAAGCACCTTGCCCTTGTATAATGCCCCTTGATATTTCTCTGCTTCCGAGATGCATGAATTGTGTTTTTTGTACTCTTGTCCTTGGAATGAAATTGAACAGTCTGGATTAATTGTAATTACCAATGCATGAAAAAGTAGAGCCGCATCTGTTGTAATGCTGGTCCAGCTTTGGCTTCTTTATTGTTTCCTGGCAATAATCACTATGTTAATGGCCTAATACCACACAAACGACACCATTATATGAAAAACAAGAAACAAAAATCATGAAGACTAGGGTTAGGGCTAGTTTTTTTTCTTTTGCATCAAGACTAATTTTTTCTTACTTTTTTCAAATGGTAGAATTTTACTAATGATAGCCAAAGGAAATCAAGGAAATCAAGGAATTCTTAACCACTGCCCGCCGTGCTGACGCCAAAGCAATCAGAATCCAAAAGACTGCCCAAAAGAGCAAGTTCAAGCTCAGATGCTCAAAGTATCTTTACACTCTTGTTGTCACTGACGCTCAAAAAGCTGAAAAGTTGGTTGCTTCCCTTCCACCTTCCCTTTTGACCAAGGCTTAATTCATGGCAATATAATGTTGGAATACAATGACTTTGTTTATATTATATATGGACTGAAGACTTTAGTCTTTAGGAATCAAAGTCACGAGAGGGCAGTATGTATGTATTGTGCTTGATTGACTGTTTTTCTCTCTTGCGAGTTATTGAGTGTTTTGTCAGTGCTGACAGCGACTGTAAAGTAGTATTGCTGTTGCAGAGTTCTGAATTTTAATTACATCTTTGAAAATTGTATAAACAGAAGATGCAGCAATGGACAATACTGGTAGCATGCTATCAGAAATATTTCAGAATACAAATGATACTCTAATTTGAAAATATAAAACTTTTTTCAATCGAGGATATATTTCCGCTCAGTCCCAATAAAGATGAAAAACAGCAATGGCCTGAGAAT
>JADIIU010000222.1:0-11464 GCA_027603945.1 Terramyces sp. JEL0728
CAGCAGAAAAAGGTAAACTTCAAGAATTTGTAGTTGGGATGAAAGGACTAAAATTATTCTGGGGGAATACATGGAATCTCAGAGTATACATTCATGCCAGAGTGCTCGCTTATCAGGAGGAAGTATCGCGTGCTCATATAAAACGCGACAGATAGTGTTTACAATTTGAGTAAAAAATATGACCACTGACGTTGATGTCCAAACGACACTGCAACAACAAACATCAAAATCGCAGTACGAGTATCCGTCCCCAAAAGAATCTTGCCCGCCGACCCCAAGATTAGCAGAATACAAAGTGTCAAAGAGGAAATCGACACCCTCGAGATCCCTCTCACACATCAACAGCACAGACGAAAAATATCTACAAGGAATAGTCACTCTTGACGTTTATTCAGTATACAGAGACAATCCGCAAATGTTGCTAAATAGAGCAGAAAAGAAGGAACTACCTTTCGACTTGGCTAACTTCAAGAACACAAGAGGGGCACCAGAAGTAGTGTGGAAAAAAGGTATTTTCAAACTAAATAGGTGGAGTGTTGGATATCTCGCCAGATGAAGATATGTATGATCAACTGACACCTGAAGAAATCCGCATTAGTTCAACATTACGCGTTTTACCGTTACAATATCTACACATAAAAGAGACGATCCTCACCCAAGTACATAAACGCGGACCATTCAAAAAAAGAGACGCAAAATCTTGGTTTAGAATAGATGTAAACAAGGTAATTTTTAGTAATGTAGACTGCCATACTATTTGACTGGTTCAAGGCACTGGGATGGATCCCATCGGATGACGAGTGGGAAAAGAAAAAGTAGATTATAGACACAATAGAATAAATAGACCCTTTTGCGAAATACAGCGCGTCATTAGAACAAGCAATTTTTAATAAATATTACCTTTAAAAGAGTATTGAAAATTGTATTAATGAAATCAACAATGAAAGTGTCTTGTGGCATAACCTTGTATTTCTCCATCTGGATTGGACAGCACCGAGATTGGCACTGAGATTGGCACTGAGATTGGCACTGAGATTGGCACTGAGATTGGCACTGAGACTGGCTCTGATCATCAATTCGCAATAGCTGGAATTCTCTAATGCTGTCATTGTAATTTGACTATATGATAGGTGCGCTGCCCTAAACCGTCACCTGTAAATGTAAAACTGGTGCTACTCTGCTGATCCAACTTGTAATCTGAAATACTTACCTCTCACACCCAAATTGCTATATTCAATTTCTTTTAGTGTATTTATCAGTTATCGTCTTGGACAAACAATGGATTGAAACGTCAATAATATCTGACGTGACCCTGTCAAATACATTGTTTTTATTCAAAAATTAACATGGAGCATACAGATACAGAATCAGAAACTTTCTCAGAGTCCAATTTCACTCCTAATGAAGGGATACTGGAAAATCTCTTGCCGTTCACACCTCCAAGAGAGAGAACAGAGCCATTGGAGAATAGGAGGGTAATGTCACTATTCCTCAAAGCGCTTCTGTCTTTGATCTTTCGGCTATGGATTGCGACTCTCACCGTTTCTGTTTTAATGTATTTTGTAAGAAGAGTTCCGTTACAGCCAATTGTACACCATTCTGGAAAATTAGTAAGAGAACAAATACTAGAGGCAAGTATAGCAGGAGAGCAAAATGATTGGCAAGTCACTCCGGCATTGTTTGGAGCTCCATTCGAATCTGAGATAACAGGTAATGGGTTTCTAATGGAAGGACCAGCAATGGCACTGGAACATAATGCATGTCTGCCATTTACTTTTAATTACACAATAGACTACAAAATTGACATGGAAATTAAAGATCACTCATTAATTGGTCTAGTAACCCGTGGCGGATGCGAATTTGACAGAAAAGCATTCCATATGCAAAACGCAGGATTCACTGTTGCCTTAATTTACAACAACGATAATGAACAAGCATTAGCCAATATCAGAATGTCATCCCACTCGATGGGCGACAAGGTCCAAATCATGGCTGGATTTATGAATTTATATCAAGCTACTCAGTTGCTGGATATTATAGAAGATAAACAGTCGCATCTACTAAAAATCACTCTTCCATACCAAGAGTGGATAAACAAGAAAATAGTTATTAGTGGCTTAATAGACATGCTTCTACTCTTTGCCCTGGTGGTTGTTACCGGAACAGGATTCTTGCTCCTCGGCCTAGCAATAAACATTGGCCACAATTTAGTCACTAGAGGCCAGTTTCTTACTCTAGAAACAATCCACGAAGCATCTATATTAATTTTAGCCATTTCACCATCATCAAATCCGCCAAAGCTTGAAAAAATTACTTTTCCTACAAAAATATTGGCTGAAAGCGACTTGACTGCTAGTTGGAAAGAAGGTGGTATTGCAGGACACGAAAGCTGTCCGATTTGTATTGAAGAATTTGAAGTTGGAAATGTGCTTCGAGAACTTCCATGTCATCACGTATTCCATGACACATGGTAATTAAACATTAATGCAGTGTTGATCCATGGTTACTAGGACATAACAGACTATGTCCAGTTTGTAAACAAGATGTATTAAAAGTTGAATGAATATCACATGCAGAATATTTGGAAATAAATGATTATCAATTGCTGTTACTTGATTGGGTTATCAAAATATATTAATTCCTACCATATTCAAGGTCAAGGGCCATTATAGTGCGACTTACGCGAGCTTCTTGCTCAAATTCCAACCGGCTGTCAAAGGTATTCTGTCTCTTTGGCGTCTGTGTCCCTTCTTCTGGGTCATTGTATACCTTGTCGTCTAAAATTGAGCCTCTTTCAGAAGTAGAAGGCAACCTGGATGCAGGCAATAGATTTGTATTGGAAAAAGAAGATCGGAGTGTGCTCAAATCCAAGAGAGATGGTTCAGCTTGAGTAGTGCCCAGTCTTAGCTTCAACGTAGGATGCTTTTTAGGATTGACGATAGCAAATACCCATTTTGGCAGTCTAGCAACTAAATTTACCGGGATTTCAAGTTCTCCGTTAAATTTTGTTACAAATTCAACCTCTTCAGACGATAGTTCATCTTCCTTTAGAAACCTGAATTAGTTTAAACTACCTTTGGGCTTCAGAGAGGTATGAATCAGCCGACCATCCTTGCAATTTCCTCAGACACATTATTGCAACCATGGTTACGACTGCTCCATCCAGACAATGTACATAGATTGGATGGTACGCTGGATCAATCAAGATCAGAAGGATTTGGAAAACTTTTTGAAATGTCAACGGAACATTTTCCTTTGGCTTGTCTATCTTTATATGCATGTGAGTTATATTTTCCTTTGTACAATACTCTTCGATGTTTGGTTGGTGTGGGGTTAGAGACAAGATTGTTTTTAATTGCAAACGTCGCAGGAACTCTAAATTTCGCTGCTTCAGATATCCGCCTTTGTTACCATTATGTACCTCTGTATACATCCTCTTCAACGCATCCGAATCTGAGAGGCGGGAACAAGTAAAAGTGCATTTTCGCAAAGAAAAATCCAGCGAGCAGGAAACGGATATTATGCGAGCAGGAATAAATATTATTCAACAGCACGGCAATCTGGATATCACTCTCAAATTAAACCGCGGAGAGCAGGATTATGCGACTGACGAGGGTTGCAGTAGTCCATCCTCAATAACAGCAACATGGACTGAAATCCAGCCTCATTCCGATCGCACTCCATTTCAATTGTAAAACTATGTTTATTTACCATTGCTGATCACTCCACTTTCTAGGTTCTGCTGGTTCCAATTTACTAAACATTTCAACTTCTCTACTATTTTCTTGCCATCCCCAGAAGCGAACTAGGATTAAAAATAAATTACGCAACACATTCTGGTAAGAGTACATAAATCCTGCAAACATAAAGAACGGCACCTGGACCATCATAATTCTAGGGAGTAGTCTAGGGTGGCATGAAGGTGACGAGCGTTCTTGTATTAATTGTAATTACCCCATAAATAGAATGCTGCTGGGAATCCTGTTCCAAACAAACCAATGTTGAGGTAATCCCGAGGTCTGAAGAATGAAACTACTGTTTTTACATGTGGATTTTCATCCAGTTTTTGGAATGGGACATGCTGGTTATCTGGAAGGTTTGAAAAGAATTTCATTTCCAAGTTTTTTGATTGAAAAAAATAGCAAGAATTTATTAGACGGGTCGTTAGAATTAATGGTACACAGAGCATCGCCAAAGGATAATTAATGAGATACCATAGCGCATCCCGGTGTTGGTTACCAACATTTACCCGCCAGAGACTGGTGGTATTAGTGCGATTTCGTCTCCTTCTCGAAGGACGATATCATTACCATCCGCATCCTTTCCATCCAATTCCACATACTCTAAATTGACTGCCAACATGCACGCTGGTAATATCTTGGATAACTCTGGATATTGTCCAAGCAAGCACTCTATTAATTCCGGGATTGATTTCGTTAATGGTATCTCTGCAGTCGCTGTATTTGTGATCTCCTTGGCTGCTGCAAAGAACAGAACTTTCATTTTTTGTAAAGAATTTGTTGGATGAAAAATAGATTTGATTAGGATATCGTTGAATAAGTTGTAACGGCTAGAGCAGCGAATAAATTGCCCTTGAAATTGATTGATGTAATATGAACATCCCTGCCCGCTTGATTGAACCAGCCCTATCCGCCCAAATATCTGCAGATGCGGTATCACGAAATAGATTCTGCCAATAACAATTGCTCAAGGCACCAGATAGCTTATTGCAAAACGAGGCATATTCCATCAGGCTCAACCAAGTCTCCCAGTTGCAATCAGCAGGACTATTGCCACAGTCCGCGGTTCTGTTTTGATCTACCAGTGGACAAAGTCTATTTTTTTTCGAAAATGGAAAAGCTTACACTACCAGCAAATGTTACGTCTCACCAAAAGAATGGGAACGAAAAAGAATTAAGCAAGAGTCCCAGTGGATTCTCTGATATATCAAGCGCCGGCACCAACGTTCAAGTTATAACTGTTAATGTAGATCATCAAGTCATCCCAATCCAACAAACGCATTTGGAAGAACGGACTAGGGCAAACTACTGAAATAGCGATCGATCCACCCAGCTCTGACTTTCACACTGACGATTTTGTCTGGAGATTCTCTACTTATGAAGTACATGATTCGTGCAATTTCTCATTATTCCCAAACCACGATATCACGCTTGTCCTGTTGCCTGACGCTCATCAAAATAGCACTTTCTCGAGAGCTCAAATTCGCCATTTGGATTTTGAAAGCCCTGTAGATCTACATGTTTGTCAGCCTTACACATATAATGGGGAGTGGAATACTTCATGTAAAATCACTTCTCAGCCATTGAAATTGCTCAACATCATGACCAACAAAATGAAGGCAAAGGTAAGCGGTGTTGACTTAGATATCCGTATCCGTTGAAACTATTTGCTCAAACTCACTGCTTAGTGATGACAGTTCCGCTGAAAATCTTCCGTTCACTTCAGATCCCATTGATATTAGTGAAATTCCAAACAAAATGTCAAAGCTGGAGCTGGAAGAAATTGTAGAATCTGGAACACCGCATACCAAAATTGGTCCGTCAACTTCAACAATGTCAATGGGTAACATTACTATCTTGTATGTCATTAAAGGATCTATCAAGGTCAATGTTGAAGGAAATTCCAAATCATTTGTTGTAGAAAAAGGAACTACCTTAGTATGCGATAAAGATAAGTCGTCGTTCCCAACCGATGTTACAATGACGCCTTTGCTTAAACCAACCACTACTGGAGAATACGACTATGTTGTCAAGGGTGGATTGGGAATCTCTACCATCTCGGAATCGGAAGAGACAGGTAACCGAAGCTAATCAAGACGATGCAGTGGTAATTTTGGTCCACATTTATCTTTTACCTTCGCCTCTATTGCCTGCTGACAGTGCAATCATGAGTCCCCCTATCATCAATTCTTATCCATCCAGTGCTTCTCTTGTTCAGGGTCAATCTGGGCCACGAAATAGCAGGACTCGTAAAGGATCCATCATTGTTTATGATGATCAACCAATGATGAATTTGCCTAATGAACTTATGAGAAGGGAATCTATTGCGGCTGAATTAGGCAATGTCGGCAAAGGGAAAACAAATTTGTCGACAAAGTATTGGGAATCCGCTCATCATTACATCCCGCCTGTACTATCTGACAGACATTGCAATGAGAGCGATGTGCCGCCTCCAATTGTTCGAGACGATTTGAATATCGAGGACTTTCCTGCCGGAACTATCAGCACCGCGTGGATCAATATGGTGAAGCAAGGCTTATCAGAATGGATTAGAATTCCAGTTATTGTTGCTAGGGGCACACAAGCAGGGTAAGCATCATTAATGTAGCCCGGTTGTCGGCATTACAGCGGTTGTCCACGGAAACGAATTGAACGGCGTACCTTGTATCCACAGAGTTATCACTGATATTGACGTATCGACATTGATTGGTACTGTGGTTGCAGTTCCCTGTGTCAATGTACCGGGATATCTTCGATTTACCAGAGAATTCTCTGACGGTAAAGATTTGAATAGATCATTCCCAGGGCACGGCAACGGAACTGCTTCTCAAGTATACAATCACAATTTATTCACCAAAATCATCAGGAAATTCAATTTTTTGATAGACTTGCACACTGCATCATTTGGTCGCGTCAATTCGTACTATGTAAGAGCAGATATGAATGATGTGGTGTCTGGTGTTTTAGCCAAGCTACAACAGCCTCAAATCATTTTACACAACAGTGGGCAAGATGGTAAGTGTTGCTTATTTAGGTACGTTGAGATCTGCAGCAAGTAGCATTGGCATTAAAGCAATCACAGTAGAAATCGGGAATCCGCAGTTATTCCAAAATCAATACGTTCAATGGTCATACAAAGGTGTGATGAGAATTTTGTCTTATTTGAATATGTTTAATTCGGATTTGTCTCTACTAACTGGAGGATCACCACTCACAATTGTTTGCTCGCGCGGATTTTGGTTGTATACCCGAACTGGAGGTGTTCTAGAGGTCTATCCCAATGTAAACACTATTGTAAAGAAAGGCGACTTGATTGCGAGAATCAAAAACATTTTTGGCAACATCATCGATGAAATCTACTCAACCCATACCGGAGTGGTGATTTTATATTGACATAGACAATTGGCCGCAGTTCGAATCCTGTTGCAATGGCTGGAGATCGAATTTTGCATATGGGCGTCATTAAGAAGGAAAATGAAGTATTGGCTGCTGAAGCAAAGGAAAACTATTAATTTCGACTAGGCAATTTGTTGATTGTTGTTAGACTATGAAATAAATCTATTTTTATTCTCACGCGATAGTTTCCTCGCGTTTGAGTGGATATCAACATGTCTGATCCAAAACTGCTGCAAGTAAAAATGCAAGGAAGAATGCGAACTGGAACTCAAAGTTCTTCATTGCCAAGAGGGCCGGATCGATTCCAAAATATACAGCCAAAAGACTCTGACAGCGAAGAGTCTGAGGATAATGATTCAGCGCATCACTCCCAAATAAACTTGGCGCCAACTCAAATGGATTGGACTCCGGAAGAACAGGCGATAGGTATCAGAATTTTAATTCAGTGTTTAAATATTACGGGCTGGATGCGCTGTTTCCAAAAAAGTGGACGGAAGATGGTTCAATACCCTTAAATAACGGGAACGGCAATTCCAACGTTCAACAAAATGAATTGCTGATAAAGAAACCTGCTGGACCGGAACAGGATAAATCAGACCCACTAAAGATAAAAGATGCCATCATCAAGTAATGCTCTCTAATAGTAGGATAAAAGGGACACCAAAGTATAAAGGACAAGATGTATCGGTATTTATTTCAGACAAGAACTTTCATTCAAAGACATTTCTAACACGAATCCACCAAAAAACTGATTTCAAGCAGTTGGAGCAAGGATTATCCAAATTAAAATCATCCATCAATGAAAAGAGCGATTCTGCTAAAGGCATCGTAAAGAAGCACTTTGCGAAATTTGTTAATGCCAAAAGTACGATTGATTGTAAGCATAATCTAACAAAGCTTTCTACAAGGAAATGAAAAACAAAAATTTAATTTCACGTCAAGACTTTGGGATACAGCCATTCATGGCATCTATCCAGGAACTTGAAACTAGCGCATTGCAGCTGTACGGACCTGTGCTAGAGAGAAGATCCAAAGCAGACAAAATACGAATAACACTTAGTATACTGGAGCAATGGAAATTCTTTTTCAATCTTGCTAGTAATTTATCTGAAATGGTAAAGATGGGACGATACGATGCCGCTGTCAGGGACTACAAGAAAGGCAAGTACTTGATGCAATCGTCATTTGACACTACACTAGAGCCGCTGAAAGAAAATAAAAATGACAAATTTATGAATGATGGATCTGCTCTATTGCCAAGAAACTATAAATCGGTATTTGAAAAATTGTGGAGCGAAGTTGAACGGGTGGTTGGGGAAGTAAGAGAGGAAATGTTCAAATCACTCAGTGTAATGTCCAATCCTATCGACACACAGGAAAAAATAATGTCATATTTGGTCGAGTTGGATTCCAAAAGAGATCCGATATGGTGCTATTTGGAAACACAATACAACTATATCATTGACAATTGCGTTTCGTCGTACGAAGGCCACTCGGAGGTAATGGATGCTATTTTGGCTCAGTCAAAGAATAGACCAATTAGACGGCTTTCGTCATCAGATTCGCTGGACGTAGTGTTTAGCACCGATTCTCTGAATATGTTGGCAATGCAGTCCAGAAAAGACACCGAATCAGCTAATTCTGTGAATGTCGCATCCTCAGGATCTAATCTTGGAGAAGTATCGCCATCAGCACCATGGAAACTAAATGATATCAAGAATGCCTTGAATTGTGTAAAAATGTCTACTTTTGACACCCAATTCGGAAAGGAATTGCTGGTCTGCTATTGGAAACAAACACTAAAGTTTCTCACCACAGTATGCGAGATTTTGTCAAGGCACTTGCCGCTCTTTTGCAAAACGTGTAAACTATACACAGAAAGTAAACAGAAAAAGAACAAGCAAATAGAGCAATTGCGTAAACAAACTGGAAGCAAGCGGCTGAAAGATAGTCAATTGATGATGAACAACATTTTTGGTTTGTTCCATGATATTGCAAGTCTGATATTTGCAATTGAAAAGAAAATTGATTCTGACGACCATAGTGAAGCTGCAAGCATTAAAGACTTTATGGCAATGAAGGAAATTACCGGATCAATGCTATCGTTGCTTCCCCTCGAGAATGACAAGTTTGAAGAGAATAATGTAAAGGAAAAGTACAGGACCGCACTCGAACAATTGAACCCGTTAATTGATCTAGACTACTTGTCTGCACATCCATTGATGGTCATTCACTACTCTGTCAGAATAATGGAGCTGCTAAACAAATGCCATTCCGATATTAAGCCGCACTTTATCTCTGACGACAACTTTTTATCTGCACAAAATTTCACAGATTCAGTCGAATCCATAAGGGATAACTTTATAGACAGGATCTGTAATGGCTGGATAGAAAGTAAATATTATTAATGCAGCCTCTGCCAAACTTCATGAATTTGAAGATTGGACTTTTGAGAATAACTTTGCCCAGACATCCAACCCAAATATTCCAATTAAACCAGATTGTACTTTGTTGATGAAGCTGTCACATTCAATATCGAAATTCATCCTGCAAAGTTTGGCTATATTCTTGGGAAAAGGGGATCCCCAATTAGGATACTTACGAGCTGAAAAAATCAAATCGAGTTTCTTTGAAAGTATGTTTAGACAACTAGATGGGATGGAGTGGGAAATAACGTTTTGGCGCGATCCAGAGTGTTTATCAGCCGAAGCAAATACTCTAGGCTACGTTGCGGTCGAAAAGAATGAAATATTAAAGAGTACTTTTCCAAGTAAAAAGTTTGGACAGTTTATTCCTGGAATTACACAGTCAGTATTTGAAGCTACAACACCAAACATGAACACTGGCTTGGTAATTTCTATTGATTTTAGGATGCAAGATCATTCATGGTGCTGAGTAACTTGCGGTACATGAGTTTGTCGATGCTGCCAAAATTATCCAAAATGCTGTCTACAAAGTATCAGGTTTCTGTTTCTGGTGATTTGCAGTATTTGAATGTTACTCTCGAGTTGCTGGAAAAGATTATTATCGCCAACTATACTAAAAAACAGAATGAATTGCTGAAACATGTGGTTAAAAGGAATATTTTCTTTTCAGGATTAGACTGGTCGTGTTTACAAAGTCCGCATGGTACTTTTACTTGATTCTAGAAATCAGACATTACTGCTATACCATACTGCACCATTTAGTGTATGTGCACGCTTCTATTAGCGAAGTATCAAAGTCTCTTGTTAATAGGGTAATGCAAGAAATAGTGTTACTCTTGACCCAGGAGCTCCTGCTTGCGTTTAGACAAGTGGATCGATTCAATATAGCTGGTATGCTCCAAGTACGCTATTTCTAATCCAGGCCACGCTAGAAATGGAATACTTGCAATCAATGCTGAAGGCTTATGAAACTACGACTTCTGCGAATATATTTACGCAGATATATGAGACATTGGAAAGAGCGACAGATCCCGAGGACAAGATTGAGCCTTCCAAGATGAATGAATTTGTGGGAAATGTAAAGCAATATTTGCTCACTGCCAAAACCACTACATTTACCCAGTTCAGGTGCTTTGGGGTGCAATAAAACATTGGATTTTGATGTATTCAAGTGAAGCTGCTGTCCATTGGAATTTATTCCTGCCATCATTTTGGTTTCTTTGACTGTTCTTCTACATCAAAAGAGTCTGAAAATCAAAATCGAATTGTTTTCTTTCAAAAACAGATCTAAAGTTTTAATGGCAATTCTTAAAAGCCAGACTGCAGATATCGATCCAACCACTGTCAGACTAGCTCTAGACAATGTAGAAATACTGTTTGATCCGATATTAAAGGAAATTACCACAGGAACAGGAAAATTAACAATCACCGACCAGTTTTTAGTTTGGAATAATGAAATCGTTTGTTTGTCAATCGATTATCCTTCAATACTAATGCATGCGATTTCCAGACAGGATCCGGTTACTCAAAAACCATTGATTTACTGTCAGTTGGATGATTCTCTTTGCCAAGAAGAAGACTTGGCAGCTTTTGAAATGAAACTGCTTCCAGCTGATGAATCTCAATTAGAAGCAATTTATAATGCGCTGGCAGAGTGTTCTGCTTTGCATCCAGATCCTCAAGATGATTTGGATTTGAATGGTGATGGATGGGTTACTGCGGAGAATGTTGATTCTTTTAATACTTCAACTGGATTGTTTGATAAACTCTTGGATGAGATGGAATCTCAGGATAATTTGAACAGTAATGGAAAGCGGGAGAATAGCAAAGATTTACTGCGTTGATAATGTTTTTAATATAAAATTGGTTTTAATATTCCTGGTATCGATATTTCCAGTCTAC
>JADIIU010000223.1:0-11449 GCA_027603945.1 Terramyces sp. JEL0728
AAAGCACCTTTAATTCGCAATCCGCATTCACTAGTAGATTTCCAGGCTTCAAATCCCTATGCAAGACGTTTGCGGAATGGATGTATTTCAAACCGCGACAAATTTGATATATGAAATATTGATAGTGCGCATCACTTAATGGTTGCTCTGAACGAATGATTTGGTGCAAATCGGCTTCCATCAATTCCTGACTAATATAAATTTCATTAAAATTTATATTATCTGCAGTCTCCATATCTAAAATACTAGTGATATTTTCGTGTCCAGCGAAATGTCTCAACAATTTGATTTCACGCAGAGCTCTTTTTGCAAGAATTGGCTTTTGGAATACGTTGTGTACCTTTTTAATCGCTACATCTGTTCCAGACTTCTTATCTCTGGCGGCACTGAGTTAGCAAGACAATTACGAGACGATTCCGTATGCCCCTTGTCCCAATTCACGTAGCAGGGTGTATCTGGCGTTTAGAAAGTCTGGATATACTAATTTTGGTTTTTCTGCTGACGAGGACATGGTTTAGAAGAAATTTCTCAACTAGTTTTTGAAGGCAAACGAGAAGTGGCGTGTTCATTGATGTACAATGGGATGGGTGATTTGGTCTATCCAGCGAATGCGATTTGAAGGAATGGGCCGCATCTGAATGCGCAACTGTATTTGACAGAGCCAATCGCCCTTTTGCTCGTGAGGAAGGTACTCTCATTAGACCTTGCGTTTTCATAATTACAAAACGATATAGTGATTGCCTTTGTCGAGCAAAGCGAATTCCCAAGCTCAAGATACAAGCGTTTTTTCTCGAAAAACAATCGCGAAAATGACCAACCCAAAGATGAATTTCCCTCCTCAATTGAATGCCCGGTACGAGATAACTAGGGAATTGGGACAGGGTGCGTATGGCTATGTCTGGTATATTGCATTAACCCAAGCGCTGCAAAGAACCGGGCGACAGGACAAGAGGTTGCTGTGAAGAAGGTCACCAAAATCTTTGACAAGGATATCCTTGCAAAAAGAGCAATCAGAGAAGTTAAATTATTAAAGCATTTTAATGGACATGAGAATATCACTTCCTTGTTTGATATTGATTTGGAAGACCCACAAAATTTTAACGAAATGTACGTTTGAATTGACATAGATATTTGGTTATTGATCTAATGGAAGCAGATTTACACCAGATTATTCGCTCTCAGCAACCGTTGACGGATGCACACTATCAATATTTCGTATATCAACTATGTCGCGGACTGAAATACATCCACTCAGCCCAAGTTTTACATAGAGATTTGAAGCCTGGAAATTTACTAGTGAATGCGGATTGCGAATTAAAGGTGCTTTGGGTTAATGTAGATTTGCGATTTTGGATTGGCGAGAGGGTTTGCAGAGACCCAAGAGCACAATGCAGGGTTTATGACTGAATACGTAGCTACAAGATGGTACAGAGCGCCGGAGATTATGTTGTCATTCAAACAATATACCAAGGCCATTGATATGTGGTCTGTTGGTTGCATTATGGCTGAATTATTAGGAGGGAAACCGCTGTTTAAAGGGCGAGATTGTATATCTATTTAATTGTAGACGTTGATCAGCTAAATCAAATTTTGGCGGTCTGTGGGACTCCAGACGACGAAACTCTATCCCGGATTGGAAGTGAAAGAGCGCAAATGTACATCAAGAATCTGGCATTCATGCCGAAAGTACCGTTCCAGACTCTATTCCCCAATGCATCTCCAGAAGCAATAGACATGCTGGAATCCTTGTTGCAATTTGATCCTGCAAAGAGAATTACCATCGAGCAGGCACTCGAGCATCCATACTTGAGTTCGTATCACGACATTGACGACGAGCCAGCTCACGACACTCCTTTTGATTTTTCTTTTGAAACTTGTGAATCACTCAGTGAAATGAGAGACATTTTGGCAAACGAAATAGTAATTTTTGCTAACCTAGTTGCAATATCAAACTGTCAATGGAACTAACAACAGGAACGCTCCATTGAAACTAGACGCTGCCGCTGCTAGCCAAGTGCCAACAGAATATCCAGCTGTACCTCATGATGCTGCTATGGACGTAGATGAAGAACTAAGAAAACGAGGCGAATAATAAATACTTGTGCATTACATGATTTTGAAATACCGCCTTAGCTTTATTATCTTTTACTACATATACGGTCTTATTCTACTATGGTTTCGTTTAATTTATCGCAGATTTTCAGAATGTTTTCTGGGATTTCAGACAAACCACCGACGATTTCCCGTACATCAATCGTAACGTTAGAATGGCACTTTAATTTGTACAGTCCCTCCACCGATAGCCTTGCCAATTTCCAATTTGATTCACAAGTAGCATATTCGAAAACATCGATGAATTTTTCTGAACCTGCAAGCGAGTTTACCAAATCTGCATATTTAGTGGACAATAAATTGACTAGCACTCCGCATGAATAGTACAGGACATGCACATCCGTGTGATCCAACAACAGAATCAAAATCTGCACCAGATGATTCATTATTGAGTTTGGAATATTGACATTATACCTGAAAATATTGGCGATAATTTTGCAAGTTTCCACAATAAATTCCAAATTTCCATTCATCAAGAACGGCAGCAGCTTGCCAAAAGTTTCAATGGTATGTGAAAACAGCCGGCGGTTTGGTTTAAAGTAGAAGCTTATGTTGGAAATGAATCCAATATAATTCAGTAATAGTTCTTCTTTTTGGAAGAATATTGGATTGTCGATGTTGTCCATAAAGAATTCTAGCTCGCTCATTCCTACCATGAGTTTGCCGGCATTTTGGTCCAACGATACATTAGATAGGAGCCTGGTCATTTTTAGCACTAGATCAGAATCTGTTTCATCAAATAGGCTTGCTTCTGTGATTGATCCAAATAGGGCTACTACATCTTCAAGCACTTTGAGTATTTGCTCATGTATCTCGCCAACATTCGAAGCCAGGTTGGACAAAAAGTAGCACACTCTAGTTTGGATTTCCTTGTTATCCTATTGTTAAATTATATTACCGATGAATATATAAGGCAATTTAGCGACTCTTGAATAATTTCCTGTTTCGAGAGTGGTTCATTGTACTTTTCATTTTCAGACAGGTTGCAAAATATCTTTAAAATCAGCACCAGTATCTTTTCAGAGTCTTCAAATTTCTTTTTGACAAAGGCATCGCATAGCAATCCCAATATTTCCGTTTCGCATTCTCCGTTGCTGGTTGCTTCCCTAAAACATCCAATTACTTGTGCAATGAGTCTAATTGCTTGATTCCGCTCATCAATATTGTTGTTTTCCTCGTATTTCTATATTAGCAGCAATTACTTTGATGAATTCCTTGTACAGATCCAACATTTGGTCAATATTATATTCACCAATAGAACGAACGATGCTGATTGCATTAATAAGCAGTTCGCAACGTGCCCCCATTATATTACTGCAGTTCTTCAAGTTTAATCCAATAAACGTATTAATGCTGCTGCAAGCTTGCTGATCAGTTTGCTCCAAATTATCTGAAAACCACAAGAAGCATTTTGATATAGCCTGGGATTCTCTGGTCAAATACAGCAATAATGTGTATGGTGTTGCGTTTAGTATCCCTCCATCTGCGAATATCAATAGTTGTTTGACTATGGATTTGCGGTACTGTTTATCTTTTTCGTTCCTTCTTAGCCAATGCAAATTAGCCAAGCACCGCAATAAAGTGTCTACATCCTGGGTCTCTGGCAGTCTATTCACCAAATTCAACACCTCCGTGTATTCATTGTCCAGAGGTAGCTGCAATTGGGATTCAGCCATCGTTGGACGAGCTGTTTCAGTTAGCATATCACTGACCGGTTGGATTGGATTAGGGACTTTTTTGAATATGTTGCGTTTAAAGTGTGGAGTGAACGGACGTGTTGGTGCAAGCAAAGAAGCCTTTTGTAGGGATTTTTTCGCTTCGGATATTACCTGTGCTGCTGTTGGTCTTGATAAATCCAATTCATAGAAGGGCTTTGATTTAGCTTTTGTTTCCATCATCGAGACGCGTAAAGTTTTCAGCAGTCCAAGATTACCCGTTACGAGCTTAAAACTGAGTCGAAGGCTACTCTTGACATTACTAGCAACCCCAGTTTCGACCTTAAAGCCATTCTTTAGACCAGGTTGGACATCAAGCAAGCAGCCAGTTGAAAACTGTCTCAAGAAGTATAATGATTCTCCTTCCGCTGTATCATTACTAAAGCAGTATCCTGGTATCTCTTGAGAGAGCTTTGCTGGTTTCTCCTTCGAGAAAATTCCACACCATTTTTTCTGCAGCTGATCAAAAACTTGACAAAAATGACTGTGGGTGAATTTTTGACATTAGGCTGAAGAATATAAAGCTCAAGGAAACAAGGCATTCTCTACTGGCGACTACGACTCTGCGATTTCATTCTTTTCGAAAGCGATCGAGTTGGATCCAAGCAACCATGTTTTATATTCTAATCGGTAAATACCACTGACTATAGTTCCGCTGCGTACTCTTCTCTAAAAGACTATGATAGTGCAGCAAAAGATGGAGACAAGACTGTAACACTCAAACCAGACTGGGCAAAGGTAATTTCTGGTTTGATCTAAGGGCTACTCCCGAAAAGGTGCTGCATTACATGGACTAGGACAATTACCAGAGGCAGCTGAAGTTTACAAAGCTGGTTTGAAAATCGAACCTGAAAATGCACAGTTGAAAAAAGCTTTGGGAGATGTCGAACGTGCAATCGAATCGGATGCATTAGGTGGAATTGGAAATATTTTCAATGCAGATATGTGGCAAAAGATTGCGTCGAACCCAAGACTATCCCATTATTTGGCTCAACCAGATATTGTAGCGAAATTGCAAGAATGCCAACAAGACCCAAAGGCAATGTCGAAACACATGAATGACCAGAGAATGATGCAAATTATGCTCGGATTAATGGGTCTTGATGGTGCCATGGCTACAAATGATGAAGAATTGGATACGGCAAAGGCAGAAGCACAAGAAAACTTGGATCGTCGTGCAGAAGAAAAGAAAAGGGCTGCAGCACAACCAGCACCAGCACCAGAACCAGAACCAGTTGAAGAGCCAAAGGAAAAAACTGCTCGCGAGTCAAGTGATGAGGAAAAAGCCCTCGGAAACACCTTTTACAAGAAGCGCGAATTCGATCAAGCCTTGGAACACTATGACGCAGCATGGGAATTGGATAACACTAATGTCGCAGTTCTCACCAACAAAGCCGCTGTGTTGTTTGAAATGGAGAGGTTCCAGGAATGCATTGAAGTATGCCAAAATGCTGTAGAAACTGGACGCGAACACCGCACTGATTTCAAATTAATCGGAAGGGCACTTGGACGCATTGGAACTTCATATTTGAAATTGGACGACCTTGACAATGCCATCAAATACTTTGAAAAGTCTTTGGCTGAAAACCGCACAGCTGATATTCTCACCAAACTCCGCGAAACTGAAACTATAAAGAGAAACAGAGAAAAGCAAGCGTATATCAACCCAGAATTGTCTGATCAAGAACGTGAAAAAGGAAATGCATTCTTCAAGAACAATCAATATCCAGAAGCAGTGAAATGCTATACTGAAGCCATTAAACGCAACCCAGAAGATCCACGCAACTATTCAAACAGAGCAGCTTGCTACACAAAGTTAATGGCGCTTCCTGAAGCAGAAAAGGATTGTGACGAAGCAATCAAGTTGGATGAAGGATTTATCAAAGCATATATCCGCAAAGCTGCCGTTCAATTTGCCAAGAAGGAATATGCTAAATGTATTTCCACCTCTCAATTGGCTCTTACAAGAGACACTGATGGAAAACACACTGGAGAAATCAATGGACAAGTAACCAATTACTAAAATAGATCCAAAAAGCACACTTTGCTCAAAATGGGGGCAACGAGTCTGAGGAAGAAAAGCGTAAAAGAGCAATGAGTGATCCAGAAGTGCAAAAGGTTTTAGGAGACCCTGTCATGCAATCTATCTTGCAACAAATGCAACAAGATCCTAAAGCTGCCCAAGATCACTTGAAGAATCCTGTCATTGCTCAAAAGATTCAAACGTTGGTTAACGCTGGAATTATTTCTTTTGGTCGTCATTAAACATTTTAATTGAGTTTTTGAAGATGTTTCTCATGTGTCTGTTATCGCTCCATGAGTTTGTAGCTAATATCTGTTTAATAAGCGCGCTAATCACATGACTTTTAACTGAAAAATCTTTGCAAAAATGCTGGAAAGAGAGGTTAATATTATTTCAGAACCATCATCAGATAGAAACTCGAAACGCCAAGCTCTAAATTCAATATTAAATTCTAAAACAATAAACTCTCCAATAGTCAAAGCAGTCGCAAAAACGATTTCAGATCCAATTGAAAAATGCAGAGAAATCTCCATTTCTATAGTTAACCAGGTTACAGACAAGGAGCTGTTGGGTAATCTGTATTAATCTAGTTGAAATTATCCCTGTATTTGTGTTGCAGATTCAAAAAGAACCTTCAGAAGAAATTAGGCTGCAAATAATGAAAACTTTGACGAAATTAACTAATGTATTTGGACGTGATATCTTTCCGTTTGTTGGGGATTATTTAGAAATCTTGTATTTCAGTTTGGTTGATGCGTTCCCGGAAATACGAAAGGAGAGTTTGAATCTGGGCAAAAAGCTGTGTTTAACCTGTCCGCAACAAGTTTCGCTGTGTGGGGATAAACTAGTCAAGCAGATCTTGCCCAGTTTGGCCCATCGTCACTCTAGTGTGCGCGTTATTGCTGTCAAAGCGCTGCTGGAAGCTGTGGTGATTGATTACTCTGCTTTAGATGACTGTGTAACTGTTTTAATGGATCTTGTCAGGGATAAAGTACTATTTGTTAATACAGGCTTCGCAAGTACGACAAGAAGTTTACTTTTTGTCCAAAGAATGGCTGACTAGATTGATAGATAGACACATTTACAGACACAAGATTTTACCACTGCTTTACGCCGGCTACACGGATGAATTACCAAAATTGGTTGAATATGCAAAGGGCATGATGGAGGAAGTTGGTGTCCACTTTGAAAAAGAAAATGAAAAGGAAATTAAGGATGAATTGGATTATAGTGATGGAATTGCTAGGCCAAGTAAGTATTCATTAACCAGACCGTCCAAGAGTGGGCTGCAGACGCGCAGCTAGAGATAACATTCAAAAAATTACAAAGAAGCTCACTGAAATGTTGGGTGATTGGAATGTGGAAACAAGATTTAAAGCGGCTCAAATACTCTACGTATTCATTGAGTTTTGTGAAACTGAAATTACTGGATACACTGCTACAATTATCCAACCATTGTACAAGATTTTGGCAGAAGATGAAGTACATTTAATGGATTTGTGTATTAAATTGATGAACAGACTGGGATATTTTGTCGCACCAGATACGACTCTATCCCTGATACTCCCAGCATTGCTTGGCGGAAATGTTGGATCGTTTAGATTGGGCTGTCTCCGGGCACTGCAGGGAGTTTTGGCTGGTAATTATTATTAATAGTAGGATCTAAAAAGGAGCTATTAGCACCCCAATTGAGCTACATTCTCGAATCACTTGGGGACAAAGATTTGGTTCAAAATGAAAACTTTGTTGTTTTGCTGGAGCTTTCTAAGTGTCTCGTTCAGTTAGTAGAAAAGCTACCAACAGATAGTGAAACCACTTTTAAATTCTTTTATCTATTGGTACAAATACAAAGTATTCCTGGCAATCCAAAAGTTGTTGGCTACACAGACGTAAAGAATACGGTAATTTATGTTGATATAGACCGAGCATACAATGACGACTTTTGCAGCCAGGCACTCTTTGAATTTGGCGGAAATGTACAATTCACAGTTGGCTACAGTAATTTCAACGTTCAATTATCAAAAGTGGACTCAGTACTCTGTGGAGCCTAATATGCTTGAAATTATGTTGTTCAAGAGTGTTCCAAACTTTGCAGCCCATTTCGATATTATATTGCCAATATTAGTTAGTACATGTGACTTGGAAAAGGAGATTGAATTGAGAGATAAAATAATGCCAATAATTCACCATTTGTTCCAGCAACCATTCCCTTGCAGCCAATTAGAACCATTCTTGGGTGAATTATTGGAAAAAGTTGTTTTAAAAAACTGTGTTTGGAAAGGAGGTAGAAAACACGAATCGCTTCGAAGTCTATCTACAAAAGTTTGGAAACTAATCACAGAGATGTCTATTGATCATGAAGTTTGGCTCCAAACCACCATCGCTCTTTTCGAGCCAGCAATCCTACCAATCCTGCTAACAAACCTTGACGACGATATTATTGAAACTAGATCGAATGTACTCTCTATTCTTGACTGTTACTTGAAACTTCCGGTCTGGAAAAGTAAAACTTTTTAACTCTAGTCGAAAATATCAAAAAGATCTACCAGGAAACATTAAAACGCCTTGATGATGCCAGAGACGAAATTCGCATCAAAGGTGCGCTGTTATTTATTTCAATCTATCAAGCAATCGATAACTTTAAACAAGCAAATGCCCACCTGAAAAATGAAGATAAATTGACTGCAATAGTGGATAATGATGTAATTGAAATTGATCTTGATCAGGTTCATTACGAAACTATACTAGACTGTATGTTGATCCACCTTGATGATACAAACATTAAAATCCAAGAAGCTGTACACAAATCGCTCGTGGGTTTAAAGCCATTTGTTGAACTCAAGACATGGAACGATAAATTAATTGATGCCAAAGACAAGCACAAGTCTACTTTTTATCTTGAAAAGTTGCTTGAATAAAGTTGGAGATTTATTTCTTGTTTTTGATTGTTTTTGAAGGGGGTCTTTGTGGTTTTTTGTCTCTAATCTCCACCATCATCTTTACCAGCATGCTGTATATCACTACCACGAATAATGAATTTAATGCTTGTAAGCAATAAAAGATTCCGTTCATTGCCGAGTTTGCTCTATCACTACCAAGTATAATTGTGTAATTCACAACAATATTCAAGATTTCAAAAGCCAAAACAGTACAAATCTGCATCACCAACAATAACCCCATTAGATAAATACTGGTCTTTTGTGAATACACTTTTTTCTGGCTGAAGTTGGTAAATACTTTGAATAGAATTACAATTGACGGTGACATTTCAACTACAATGTAGATTGTTTTCCAAACAAACACTGTTTTTGATTGCAGTTTTACTAGTTTGAAATACACTTGATCTTGGCTTGCAAACAGTCCGTATATATCCGCTAATAGGAACCAGTACATTGTAAATATGTGCAGCAGAGTTAAAGTTGCATAAACCGCTTTTTCAACCACGGATTGATGATATTGGCCATAAATTGTAAATAATATATACAGACTGATATAAACTGTGAATAAAGAGTAGACATTTGTCAGTTGATTGATAATATCAAATAAGTAGAATGAGATGTCGCTAAGAAAAGCAGTCATGGTAACGGTAACTTGGAGAATAATGTTTGCCAACAACAAGAATTGTGCGATTGAAAAGAACAAGTCTTTGTGCTTGTTGAACCTGCAGTATCGATAAAAGTAAAACCCGCAAGTTGCTGCTGGTGTCAGTATGGCAACACCATAGCAAAACGCAGAGAATCGTTCAATTGGTATATTAAATAGTGGTACTGATTCCGCATGCGGCACTGCTGCTTCCCAAATATAATTTACTGATCCCGAAGCAATCTCTGTTCCTACTTTAATATTTCCAAATATCTGTGACTGCTGCACTTGCGTATTGGTAGTGCTTGACGTATTGCTATTGCCGGAGCATCCGGATTGATCAAACAATGTAATTGTGTTTGCTTTGGTATCACACTTGATGAATTCGTCAATGCATTGATTATTTCCGAGATAAAATGACTTGATATATCCTTCCAACGAATCACTATTATTTGTCGTTGATGTAATTGTACAATAGCTATAGTTATTTGCTGCTGCGGGTCCGTAATAATTGTCTATTTGACTTATATGTTGGCGAGTTAATGACTGGTAATTGTATGTGAATTTCAAATCAACTGAAGAGATGCAGCACCCAACGGGGATGAGGCGATTTGCGCTTCCACATATTGGAATCGGTGAATCTATTTGCAATTTGACAAAAACCGGTGTAGGATTGGCTTCATTGAATATCACCATTGACGTTGGGGGTCCTGTACAATCATTCGAATTAAGCCATCCTGCTTGAAATACTATGCCGGTTGACATGTAAAAATGACGCGTAAGACAGCTAAAGTTTATCACTCGTAACCGTTGGATATCATCAATGCGTGTAACGACAGAAAACTACCAATACTGAAAGAATATATTAACAATTCAACAGCTTTCGCAACTTTGAAATTTGAAGTTTCACGATACACTTGAAGAGAGCAACTAAGGATGGAACAACTACATCTTGGCTTTTGAAAATAGAGATTTGATATTCTAAATGCTCGGGTGTTGCATCAAAATAAATTTGGTCTGTTAGATTCAATCCAAGATTGTTTTCGTTTTTGAAATTATGTTCCATAATTGTCATTCGATCCCATTCGGTTTGGTCGTGCAAGTCTTGTGGTTTGGCTTTAGGAATCAGCTGGTAATCTAGGTTATCAGCAGGGATATTCTTCAGCAAAGGGGTATTTGGCGTGGTATAAATTGGTGTGATCGGTTCTGTATCTTTGGCGGTATCTTTAGCGGTATCTTTGGTGTTATTAGCAGCGTAGTCTTTTAGAAATTGGTTTATATGGTCGCTTAACAGCCTTGCATCTGTATTAGGATCAATCTGGAATGCACTGGCTTTCGATCTTTCTTTTGGAGGAGCAACCTTTTCTTTTGCAGTGCTTTGAACGTGATTTTGATTGCCATTTGATTCAGGTGTCAGAGCAAATACTGTTGCAGCATCGTGCATAGACTCGAGTCGTTTCCTGTTTGTGTTTGTTGGATCGGACACAGCTGCTTCTGGCGTGGGTTGGGTAATGGATATCTTTGGATTGTTGGTATTAGCGCTGGACTCTTTACGCTGACAGCAATGCTCTGGCAGTCTCCCTTTTGGATCAATAAACGGTGGCACAGTGTCTGTATCCCTGTCCTTGTGCTTCCATTCGAGCTGCTTGCTCTTGTGTTTAATTTCCTCCTTGTCTCCAACAAATTCCAGATCTTTGTCCTTCTGTTTCTTTGCTAGCCGCTGATTCTCGCCAAGCGCAAGATGGTTCTCCAAATAAGCTATGTGTTCCTCTTGCTTGCAGATCTTTGATTCGAATTGAGCTCTTGTTTGCTCGACAAGTTCCTGCAGTTTCCGCATTTCCCATTCTTTGGTTTTCAACTTGCAGATCAGGTCTTCATACTCGATTTCCAGGTGTTCCAGTTTTGACTTTTTTTTCATTTGGTAAGTTTTGGCAAATGATACCGCGTATTTTGAAGATCTGCTGAAACCCTTGTAAATGGTAAATGCAAACAATTAATCTGGCACTTCATTCTAGGT
>JADIIU010000224.1:0-11396 GCA_027603945.1 Terramyces sp. JEL0728
TTGCAGTTTCTTTGGTGAGTTGAAAACAGTCGAATTGCATGTCCTTTCAGTGCCTTTGAAATGGTTAATTGGCACTCAAGTCCTTGGTTCGGTTGACATTAAGTTCCAGTTTTTTCCAAATTCGACGGTTGAACCCTGATGCAAGTTATTTCTTTTTTAGGATTGTCTCTGTCCCAACTATTTCCCTGCATAAAACCATGATTGATGGTCAGATACAAATCAACATCCACTTGCGCTCGCTTGCACATAAAAGTCTGTCTTTGTTCTGTCTAAGCTAGAGTTTGAACCCTGAGTTGCGACATTTGCTTTTGTATACACCGAACCCGAGTAGCGGACAAATCCGAATTTCGCAAAGGACAAAGAGGTTCGCGAATACCCAATCAAGAAACCCTTCATGTAGAGTAGTGTCAAGTGGACAGGGTGCAATCAGGGATTCTCAGCTTAAATAGCAGCATTTATACTACACAGTATACAATGTTGACAAGTGCTTTCATCGCTGCTCTCATCTCTTCTGTCTCTGCTATTGACTGGAACAGAGACCAAAACGGGGACTGGGCTTCCAACTGCGACTTTCCTGGCAACGATATTTCCTGGCAACAAACTGAAGGACCGCAATGCTCAGCTTACTGTCGCTCAGTCTCTGGATGCACTCAGTACTCCTACTACCAAGGTGTCTGCTATGCCAAATCGGGCGGTTTGGGAAGAGCCAATGCTGTCTACAAGCAAGACGTAACCTGTGGAATCAACAATCCTCCTCAAGGCAACCCAGACGGAGATATTGGCAATGCTGTTCAATTAATGAACAATCTCCGCAGTAGTTTAGGTGTTGGTTCGTTAAGCTACGACAATGGTCTCCAGGGAGGTGCCAAAACCCAAGCAGACTCATTGGCTAGTCAAGGATGTACTTTGGATCATCAAGGAAAAATATCCAACTTGTTTGCATATTACGGCGTGAGTGGAATTCCTGGAAACATGTTCACTTCATCAGCAAATGGGTGGATTGGAGAAGGCCCAGGACCATACCCAGATCATGGACACTACAACCTGATTGCCAACCAAGCTGGATGGAATGTCAACAGAGTTGGATGTGCGGCTGCATTTAACGGAAACAGCAAGTGTGCTGTTGTATCGTGTTTCTACGCTTAAGACATTCAATAAAATAGATCTGCAAGTAACCTAATTTTCTTTATTCAAACCAAAATTTCATTCTGCGGCAGATGTGAATCCTTATGATTTGGAACCTTTAGGTGAGTTGTCAGCGGTAGCCCTTAGTCGATTAAAAAAGTACTTTAGAGCGTAAGACGAGCCGGTCCAGTAATAAAAATCAAATATTACTTTTACAACCAGCAAGAGCGTGCGATTTTGATTAAAGAATTCGTGAAATATAATATACCCCAGCATCATCAAACTGATTAGGAAATATAACCACCAGGCCGTTGATTTAATCAAATATCCCAAAGATTTTATCTTGCTTTGAGCTGGACCACCCGAAACGCTTGAAGCTACAGGCTGGATAGAATTTCTGGTAGATTGATCAACAGTTCCAATGTTGGATACATTTGAATTTCTAGAGCTGGATTTCAGCTGAGACAAGATCATATTGCCAAAACCTAGTACAATTGGAAATGATACGAATAGCGCTACAAATCCATATAAAGCGTAGAAGCACCTACGCCATAAATTATATGATTCGATTCCATTGTGCAATCCTAGATTAGTGATATCTAACCCCAAGTTTGCCATAGAGCCGCGAATACTGTCAGGATAATTAGATTTACAAGTCTTACATACTTTAATATCTTTCCGACTTCTATATCTCTTCCTCTAATATTCATTTTCTGATACAAAGACGCGCTGGAAGCCATTTCTACCAGAGTAAATACCAGCAAGCTTAGTGTTACCGCACCAACCAAGAAAAACATATAGTCGGCAATGACAGAAATTTTTAATGTTGTTTCAATGTCAGAATCTGAAAACTGTTCAGGGTTATCGGCGTATGCGGCAGTAATGGAAGCTATCATTAAAAGCGTTTACTGTTGAAAGCAAAGATTGCTCTGAATATCAACACTATTGGAGCTAGTAAACAGATCGTGTCCATCCGTGCCCATATTTTCGATATCGGTTTTGATCCTAGTCCGCTTCGGAAAAGTTGTAACGGTAGGATTCCCAAATATCCAAAGGCGGAAATGACATACAATGAGCCGGTAACGTAATCAATGAGCTGAAATGTCCTTGCATAGGACCCGCAGCCGGCATAATTGATATGGAAATCGCAAATACTGTACAGATAGCTGTTCGTCATTGCGATGCGGTAAACGGACAATATCGAATTTTGGAAACGTCATCAAACACGGCAATCCAACTAGAGTATAACGTCATCGATCGCGACAAATCCAACTAGCGCAGCTATTCCTGGTGGCCAATGAACTTGGCAATGAAGCAAAATTCTTTCCCAGCAAAATGGAAATCTCGAAAAATGGATTTCAACAGGTATGGACTGAGAATTTCAAATGGATCCGGTATTTAATATCCAACATAGGTATGATAAGGATACAGATTTAATCCACTGTTCTCGTTGTGAGCGTGCAGGATTCAAGTCGGTATTTACCAGTGGCTATCCGCTCAACGGAAAGATGGGTGTACTCGATATACAGACGCACAACGACGGTAGCGAACATGCTCTCGCTACTTCTAAAATGGAGGATGCCACTCGAAGAATATTGATTGGCGTTACAGGCTCTGTAGCAACTATAAAAATCTACAACTTAATTCGGGATTTAAAGGCATTATATAAAGACAACCTGGAGCTGAAGATTATAACGACAAAGGCTGCCCTTACATTTTTTGACCCAAAAGAAATCAAAGAGCAGATACTCTATGACGAAGATGAATGGAAAGAATACAAGCGAGGCGACCCAGTCCTGCATATTGAAGTAACCTGTTGCTAAAATAGCTTCGGAACTGGGCGGATTTGTTTTTAATTGCTCCAGTAGACGCAAACACTTTGGGGAAAGTTGCCAATGGAATTTGTGACAATCTGTTGACCTGTGTGCTGCGAGCTTGGGATACAAGCAGCAACAAAAAGGTAGTAGCTTGTCCGGCGATGAATACAGCAATGTGGGACCATCCAATAACCAACACTCATCTAGAAGCCATAAAGAAATGGGGCTACCTGGAAATCGTTGAACCAATACCAAAATTACTTGCTTGTGGCGACTTGGGTAACGGTGCAATGGCAGAAACTAAAGATATAGCGAACTTTGTAAAAAATATACTATAGTTTAAATGAATACCCTGTTTATATTTACTACTGATAAATGATTTAATTTGACGATGATATTTCATCTTGTGATCCACCAGCAGCATCATCAAATGATACCAGACATTGCTGACAGTAAGATTGGAGATTATGTTCATAAAATACACAGCAATTCAAATCTTTACCGCATCCATAGCATATAAAATGGTTTGGATGGTAAAACCGTCCGTTTGTCTGGAATTACTAATAAACTACCTCTACAAGCTGTCCTTCTATACGCTTTTGGCATCCATAACAAGTCACATCTTTATGGTCACTGCAAAACACGGCGTTGCCAAACATTGCGTATTCTTTTCCGTGGAGTGGTTTATTACAAGCCTGTTGTTAAAAACATACTCACGTTACAGGTTTTGCAGCTAGCATGGTATTTTTTGCCATCGATTATTATATATTCTTTTAGAATTGGTCTGGTGCATTCATGGCAGATTAAATGGGCTTCAATAAAGTAGCATCCTTTGCAAACAATGTCATCTTTGAGAGAAAAGATTGATTCTGAGATTGCCGTTTTGCAAAGTGAGCAAACAAGACAGCCTTGATGATAGGCTTTCATATCAATAATAATCGGCGCGTTATCGTCAGAGAATTCCTTGTTGCATTTTGTACAAATATTTAGAGAAGGCTGGGCACCAAGATTTGTTCCCGACCTCATGCGCACCTTGAAAGACATTCTTTTTAGGAATTGATTGGATTTTCCATGGGGTTTACCACAGTTAGGGCAAATGCCACTTTCTTCTTTCACAGGCTTTCCTTTGTCTCGTTCAGTCTTTGAATCGCTACTGCGACATTGGCAATAGTCCACATCAGGCTGTAATAATGTACTTTGTCGCCTAAGCATTGGACTTGCTCCTGGCTCGCGGGTTTCTCCTTTATCACCACCGCCGCCGATGCCAAAGAATGTGCTTTTTCTCCTTCCGCCAATTGATCCAGATGACGGATTAGATTTCAGTGTGTCCTCTTTCTTGATTTCTTCCTTTTTCTCTTCTTTTTTCGCCGTTGGATCCATCAATGGGGATTCTTTGAAGCTAATGCCCCTCGTTCTTGTCGTTGTTCCTCTTTTTCTGATTGGAGGTCCTGCTATTTCCTCTAAAGGTTGCAAATCTTCATCGTCATCAACACTATATTAATCCAATGTTACGCTGCAATAAATGGCGGCGAGCCTGTAGCAGGGGATGGTTCGTTTGATGGTGGCAGCTGCGTAATTGCCGGGATCTACGTTAGTGTAATTTACAAGTGAGCTGCCACTCTCCGAGGAAACAAAGGTGACAGGAAGTACTGGTTGAGAGTAAAGGGGTGAGCGGATCATAGAATCACGTACTTCAGTAGAATTTCGATATCCACCGATTGAAATTCTCTCTCCTGGACTTCCTGAATCCAATGAATCGGTAGAAGGACACCGAGTAAGCATTCGCATTATTTTCTTTTCATCAGTAATTTCAAGTTTGCCCATTTCTCCTTGTGGTGCATCCTTATCTAATTCATCAATCCCAATATCTTGTGCAACATCATATTTTATCAGTTTCTCCCTATCTTCCGCCATCTTTAATTTCCCGTCAATTGCTGATATTTCTTCCTGTAACTTTGCCAACAGAGAGCATTTAGGTTCGACGGATTGCATTTTATCCATGGATTGTGATAAAATAACATGCAATTCAGCTGCCTCTCTTGCGAGTACCTCACTGGAATAATCTTTTGACTCTGGAGGTGTGTTATCTTGAACTGAAATCTGATCAATGAACTTTTTCATATCGCCAATTTTGCTTGATATAAATGTGTTCATAGGCTCCATAAATGGCTCTTTCTGCCCAAATTCCACCAAATTGGATAAATTTTGTAAAGTTTTAGCAATTAATAAAAGTTTCCTTGACGACGGAGGATCCAGAACACCAACTTTCAAACCAAATAGAGAAGGTCCAAGAATAGCCGGTGCAAAAAATCTCAAGAAAATAAACCCGCTTACAGATGTGTATGGAGCAATTTCATTCCCTGGGAATTTCTTCATGACGGTAGACTGAATTAAAAAGAAAATGTCTTTAAGAGCACTTGTGTTACAAATATTTACCTTGGCATTTTAGATGCAGATGAAAATATTCGTTCTGTTATAATAGTATTCAATTTAATCAAGTTTGCAGCATTAACTTCAGGGTCATTCTCTTTCTCCTTGTCTTGAGCGGTTTTCTTTTTGCTATCCACTCTGTCGGCCTTGTCTGATTTCTCTGATTTCTCTGCAATCTTTTCAAATCGAGTCGGATCCAACTAGCTTTTAATGCAAATGTACTTCTACAGGCAGCTTGGACATAATTATAGCCCTCAAGACATCTTCTAAAGTGTTTCGTAGAAAATCAAAAGGTAAATCATGGCTTACCTGTTGCTGTGTACTTCATGTATACGTCCAGTGATTTAGAAGCCATAGAGTTTGCCCTAAATAGTGTCTTTGCATCGTCTGTCGTCAAAAAATAAATACCAGACTGTTCAATTTCTTGTTTGATAATTGACTTGACAAATGAATGGAAATCCTCATCATATATTTTGATCTATCTTAGCCACAATTTACCAAGCACTTTGCTGCTTCTTCTCTGTACGAACTGACTTTTCCCAAATATATTAGGATCTGGTAGTTGTTTTCGCCCAGCAAAGTAACCACATTATCATAATTTTCATAGGGTAATATAAGAGTTTTCTATAGTTAATTCTAGGTACTGTGATTTCAATTTTCAATCTAATGGCACCCAAACCTCCGCATGTTGGGGTAATGCTGTCTTTACATTTTTGGTGGCATCCTATCCCGCACTCGGTACATGAAAGATGTGTGCCAATCATAGTACTGTTACACAGAGAACAAGATTGCAGCGCAAAGGTTTTTTCAACGAAATGGTGTGCTTTCTGTGTCTGAGGTACAGTTTTTTCCTTGTCGTGCAAATTCTTGACAAACTCTCGAGGTCTGGATCTCTTTTCTCCTTCTGTGATTGATTTTTTTCTATTTTTGGAAGCCTTATTAGGCAGTTCTTGATTATTCAGTTATTACCGGTTTCTAAATCCAACGGATTCAGAGAGTACCATCTATTTGTCTGTTTCTTGGCAACCACTGGCGCCAACGGAATAGTAACATGGCCAATAAAGTTTGGTGGAACTACTTCATTCAGCCCCTCCTGACTCCACACTGAACAGTGAATTTCTTTGCTATAAACGTCTTGGTTTGCATTACAAGTACTTGGTTAGTGCTTTCATACAAGAAAAACGTTTCTGAATACGAAGGATCCCTAGTACGTGGCTGAAAATGTGTGTGTTGGGTTGTGATTGCTTCAGGATCAGGAAACATGTGCAAGACAACATATGGATTAGGCAGATCTGCTATTAACGATAGACTAACCAGACGGACCTCCGGACAATCCTTTTTTCATTAAATCCTTTCCTTTTTTAATTAATACTGCGAATCCGTGAACTTTTCGTTTTGGTTTTGGCGGGAAATGTCTATATTAGCGGTTTGTACTTTATCCTAATCAGCAACTGTCCAACATCTGGTTTAATTATACTCGTACCAGTCCATTCAGTATCTGCTTGCTTTACCATAAACCATTGCTCCTCTGCTGATTTTATGAATGGTCGTGGGATTACCACCTGCGTCAAATTTGTTACACCTTTCCAATTGGCGATACTTCGCACAGTCCCTTTGTTCTGTCCTCTAGCCAAATTATGAATTTGATATCTTTAAATCCAATTTGATTCTCAAAGCTAAAATCTTCAGCCTGCCATTAGCTGTCACATACCCAAAACAACGATTCGGTACACGCTATTGACTGTGTAGCCATTTGATTTGCTGATTGGTTATCCAATCTCACTGTACAATAGTATGATTTGAAAGATTCTTCATTATTCTCAAAATACCTGCTTTTGCTTCCTCAATGTATTTCGCTTCAATTACTTTTCCATGCACTTTGTAGTTCCTCCAATATGCGATTGATTCCGCCGCGGATAAAGGTGATGGCTTTGACATCTAAATCGTGTTCCAATTAAGGTGCTTTTGTTGATTTTTGTAACAAATAATGGTGATGTCACGTTATTGTTTTTCAAAGCGAATAGACCTTGCGACCAACTGTCAATGTCAAATATCATTGTAGAAATCAGAGTCGCATTATCTAGAAATTCTAGATATGGTTATTAGATAAGGATCTTTCCGTAGATTACCGCATCTTGATAATTTGGCAGTTATTGTCACCTCCCATTCGCAGTTTCCATCCATTAGAGACTACAATCCGCTATCACTCTGAGTCTCACTTTTACCCATTGGAAATAATTCTTGGCCGGGTTTGCTCTCAAATTTTCTACAAATGGCTGAACCACAAAATCCCACACAAATCAGCAGCTTGATAGAGCAACGGATAATAACACTAAAATACCTCTCAAGAATATTTGACGGGCACGGAAGATATTTAGGAACAGTTAAAATACCATTGGGAAAGCTGTTTGAAATGTACTCCTCACCATCAGGATACAAAAGGTTACTTTTCCTAATTTAGAAGCGAGCAGCTATTTCAGCTTGGATTATCTCTAGGAACACTTGCAAGGATTACAGAGCCAATTGGATTTTCAAAAGCAGCCGATACACTAATCAGGTTTGTTTATAGTAACACCAAGTGAATATGAAATGTATATTACGGAGCAGAGGTAAGCAAGGAGTAATCCAAGCCAGAGCGCAATGTCAAGAGTATTCTCTAGGCTATCTAGAGGCCGATCAGATGCGAATTTCCTTGAAAGCTCGTTATTATTGGATATTAGAGCAGCAGTAACTATTTATTAACAGCAGCCGTTTAATCTGGATTTTATTAGTGTTTTTAGAACCGTTACGGATATTCTGGTGATTACGTACGAGAAATTAACGCCAAATACGGATTCTGATGCTTACTTTGAACTGGTAAGTAAGCTGGACGGAAGGCTGTGGAAGCTTGCCATAGCACCGGTGATGAGGGATTTAGATGCACTGTGTGGTGATTTACTATCTGCTGAACTGACAAAATTAATTGAAAGTAAAAGCACGTCGTATTCCTAATAGAAATCTTGAAGAATATTTTTTATTTAGATTATACAACTTAAAAGAGCAAAGATGCGAGGACTACCAAGAGACAGCTTACGCCAAAAGTCCCAACTGCGCTACCAGTATCGGTATCAACTGCAGCTGCTGGAGGTGGTTGAGTTGGAGGAATTGCAGGTGCATCAGTGACACCATTCATGATAATGGATAAGGTATTCAATAATTCCATGTTGTTGATTGAAATGTGAATATTTGGGTTTATAGTTTGAGCTGAGGCCCAACTTGGGCTACTGCAAGACATGTTGGCATCACACGTAGCCAACATGGCAGTAGCAGTCTTTTGAACTTGGGCTTTGATTGTGTCTTTTAATTTTTGGTTTGTTGTGATTTGGTAGAGAAGTCCTAAACCTCTAATATAAGCCCCCTTTGGAGTAACCATGGAAACATCGCACTTTGGATCACATCTGTCAGCAATGATTCCGTTTTGTTGATCTTGAGAAAGAGCTTTGAGAGCAATTTGTTCTGCATAGTAAATGTGGGTGGCATTTTTAGAGACTGCGTATAAAGAAGCCATAGCAGCAGCAATGGTGCCGGAAATATACGATTCAGAAGTGAAAACACCGTCAATTTCACCTTTTGGCCCGACTTTTGGACAAGATGCGGCAGTGTTATCGACATTAACACCATCAACAGTCATGAAATCTGGTAAAACAATGGTTTTTGCAATCCAATCAAAGGTTCGCTCTGATAGTTCCAAATAAGTTTGGTTTTTAGTAATGTTGTACAAGACAGAGCCCATTAATAAATGTTGAGCATTTGTGATTGCTGATTTGTAAATTCTACATTAACAAGCAAGTACCTTTGGTTTTCTGCAGGACTCTCTCGCCATCTTGACCAGTAAATCCCGCCTCCACACTCATTCGTCCAATCTTCGTATACATCGTTGAACGAATTGATTGCCAGTTGCAGGTAGGATGAACCACCAGGCATGACTTGGCTTTGTCCATAGATTTGTGCACCAGTAAGTGGAACTAGAGCCCACCACATGATATCGTCATTCCATTTACCACCCATAGCAGCAGCATCCTTGTTCACACCCAAGAATGAAGCAGTTTTACCGTAAGACGCCAAGGTAATGGCATTAACAACTGTAGTTGCGTATTGCGGGTCGGCAGTGATTTTAGTGTAGTCCATCAAAGTGCCCCAGTATAATCCACCTTCATACCAAGTAAATGAAGTAGGGTCATTGGTAACACTATGTTGAGGGAAACATCCTTGTCCGTCAGAAGTCTTGTTTGGGCCGGTAGCTACATAGTAGGAAGCGACTTTGGCAGCCGCGACACTAGTAATTTGTTTAACTTGTGCTTTGTTGTTTACATCGATGGTTACGGCAGCTGCGACTGCTGCGAGGACGGGAAGAGTTGCCTTCATTCTATTTTCTGAGAAAGTTTGGTGCGTCTTCTGCTTTTGACTGTCTGAAACTGGATCGGGACCCAAAAGACAAAGCCAACAAATGACCGCGATTTGTGGTATGGGGTAGAGCAATAGTATTGAATTATTCTTGCCCCAAAGGTGTGCTGTTTCTGGCCTACACGCATGATAAATTGCTCCGACTTTAGAAATCCATGTAGGTTTGAATTGTGTATTTCCACAACCTGGTTAATTGGTTCACAGACGACTATTTGGCGATATCCGAGATGAAGGTTGTGTGGGATACATTCCCTGGACAGTTGGACTAAGAACGAAACAAGTCAAATACCAGGATGTAGTTATTCCGGGATGATATCATTGATTTCCACATGACTCTAGACTGTTGGTCACATGGATTTCAACGATTCTCTTCCCCAGCCAAATGAAATAGATGACTAGCAGTAACTATCTTGCAATCCAGTCATCAAAATGTCGACTCACCGAAAGCAAAAAACCTTCAACTCATCGGAAAAATGGCAGAAAATAGCGACGATTTCGAAACTACAGATTCAAATGCCCGTTATATAGGGTATGCAGGTAGAATGGCGAGAGCACTGAACGCATCCTCCCGTTATTTAGCGTACACATCCGACGTCGGTGAAGGTGCAATAAAATTAACAAAAAGCATTCCGGCCAGTGGTCTCAAAAGCAGTAGTTAATGCAGCATACGGCATCTCATTCGCATACGTTGGGTTCGACGTTGGCTATGAAGTTTATAAATCACGAAAGAGGGGAGACACCGCAAGCGAATCCAGTAGAGTATTTATACAAAGATCGATTTTCCAAGGATTGGCGTCATTGGCTTTACCGGCATTTACAATTCACACTGCAGTAGATTTTACCGCAAAGAATATCCACAAAGCCACGAAATCACCAATGATGCTGAGGTTTGGACCCACTGCAGTTGGGTTAGCGGTCGTGCCCTTGTTACCAGTCATGTTTGATGAACCAGTGGAGCTTGGCATGGAGAAGCTGTTTGACTATGCGTGGCCGCTGAGCGAAGAAGGCTTCAAGAGGGCACACCACCATAATAAAAATCATTAATATTGCTTGTGATCACTATTGTTCTGCCTCATTTTGTACGAGGGGGTTGTGTGATAAGAATCCACGAGACATGCGCCAAAGTCTCCCAGTATAAACAGGAACGTTTCATTGCCAAGTTAAATGTCTACCATCATCTCATGGATTACAAGTTCTTTTGGATCACCAGCAGTAGAACCTCAGCAGAAAAAAGAGGATATCAACGACTGGACATTTCTTGAAGAAATCAATAAAAAGGAAGACGATGCTGCCAGCAGTATTGCGACTATAGAACCAGTGCGAGTGAAAACCCTCGAGAGTTCTATGATCAAACAAGACTCTGCTCAAATCAATAGTGGTGATTTTAAAGGAAATATTGAGCAAATAGCAGCAGGGGCTTTGTCTAATCTTAATCAACCAAAGAGACCTCAACCAACACTTGCTCAAATCAAGGACAAGGAAATGAAAATCAGGAAAATGAAATATGTTAGCCGTCAAAAAAGATAATTTATAATAAAAAGTCGCATGTATGTGTCGAATTTGTTTGCTGTCTGACTAGTA
>JADIIU010000225.1:0-11357 GCA_027603945.1 Terramyces sp. JEL0728
CATGCGATACCACCACACAAGCTGCTACCACCACTGATATTGCTAAGGTTCAAACCACCACCATTCCATGCGATACCACCACTGTTCCATCTGCTATACCACCACTGATATTCTTCCTAAGGTTCAAACTACCACTGTTCTCCATGCGACATGCGATACCACCCATTCCATGCGATACCACATTCCTAAGGTCCAAACCACTACAGTTCCATGCGATACCACCCATTCCATGCGATACCACATTCCTAAGGTCCAAACCACTACAGTTCCATGCGATACCACCATTCCATGCGATACCACCACTGTTCCATGCGATACTACCACTCAAGCTGCTACCACCACTGATATTCCTAAGGTTCAAACCACCACTGTTCCTTGCGATACTACCGTAGCTACTACCACTGTCGACATTCCTAAAGTTCAAGCTACTACTACTCCATGCGCAACTGCTACCCAAGCTCCAGCTCCTGGATATCCTTCTGCACCAGGATACGTTGCAACTACTGACGTTCCAGTAACTGCTGGCCCAGGATACAATACTGCCCCAGTTCCAGTTTACACCAACTCTCCTGCTCCAAACGGCGGAGATATCCCAAAAGCTCCAACTGGTTACGGAAATGGAGATATTCCTAAAGTTCCAGCTGTAACTACCACTGACTGCGAAGAACTTCCACAAGTTACCACTACCCCTTGCGAGTCTGATATTCCAGTTGCTACCACCGCTCCAGCTTATGGTGGAAACGGCCCAATTGTCAGCGGAGCTTCATCCATGTCCATTGTTGGAGTTTTCATTTCCATAGTTGCTATGCTTTTGTAAACCAAGTTTAGATTTAATAAATATAAACTTTTACTTAAATTCACAAGCGTTACATACTTATTTTAACAATAATGTACAGTTTATTAAACAATTACAAGCGCTACTTTTTCGAAAATATCTTTCTAAAGGTTTGTTTCAACTTTGAAATTCCAGAGATAGTTTCCTTGTATTCAGGAATAGGAGACACTGACCAGTCTTCAACCGAATTCAAAGAAAGATCTGATGTTTCGTCGTCCAGTGAATATGCAAGCGGTGATGGGTTCGTTGGTTTTGTATATGGAGTTGGAAGGGACGGTTCGTTTAACCATTCACTATCGGCAGAACAAACAGACACTTCTTCTGGAATGCCATCATTTAGCCAAGCCGAATCCGCAGAACAGACCGATATCTCTTCCAGGTCTAATTCCCTATCTACAACAGATTGAGTGGTTATTGAAATAGCGCTGTCTTTCAATTCCAAATTTAAAGGCGGTTTGTTGATCGCAAGTTGCGATTGAGCTGAAACAACTCTGCCTACTTCAATCCACTTTCCATCGCTTCTGAATTCAATGTCTCTCTGTTTTTCTTTTTCAAATTTCGATTTCTTCTTCAAGTTGGTATTTTTCAGTTTGACAGTGATTTCTTCATGAGTAGGCACAGCGGGTTGCGGCACAGGATATATGGTCTTTAGTTCAGGTGGATTTTGCTTTTTGGTATTCTGGATTTCTGCACTCTCTTGTTGCCTCTTGATTAGGAAAGTGGGCATCCTTTTAAGCTTTGCCTTGATTTCAGTCTGCACATTATCTCTGGCTTGCAAAATAACAGGATTACATTCATCGACAACTCTAACTTCCAAATCTATTTCCACTGGTTTGCTACAAAAACCATCCTCTGACTCCATGGACACTAATGATATCGAATCAGGACTTGCTTCTGAATCTGAAGAGTTTTCTGAAAGCCTCGAAGGCGGTCTGATCTCTATGGAACAATTGGTTAAATTGGCTAAAGATCTGGGAATACTGTCGCATTTCTGATCTGCTCCATCGGATGTATCGGACCACTCTTCCCCATTCTGCTTAAACTGTAACGCAGCTGATTCAACCACTTTTTCTCCTACAACCATTGCTGATCTCTTCAGCTGCAATATTTTATAATACTCTGTTGATGTCTGGCCAACAAATGTAACCAACGGCTGGCTGAACCCAACCTTCTTTTTATTCTGCTCCCCGAAAGCACGAAGTTCGCTGGAAATATCGAATAGTCCTTTTGTTTTCAAAAGCGATTTGCTTTCCTGTTTCAAACACTCTTTAATCATTTGTATTGTATCCTGAGAAATTACTGTAGCCAGAGTTTGGTCGCTTTCGTTTGAGTGTTCCATTTTAAAATTCGGCTGATCAAAGCTTGCCAAAGTATCCTGGGAATTTCTCTTGCTCCACCAAAGCGGACTTGGCCGGTATGTTAGGAATGGAGGTGTGTTTGATATGGGCATGGTGATGCGTTTTTTAAATTCAGAGTTTTTCAGCGTGGCCACATGCAATTATCCTACTTATCGTGAGCCCATATATGATGTCTAACTAGCATAGCCAGAATGGTTTGTTCTCGGGCCTCCTTTGCTCACAGCAAACATTCCTACTGATCAGTAGGCTATGATATTCTTTGCGGGTTTATAATTTTGTGGCTTGCCAACCAGTTCACTGACAAAGTTCGATCAGGGACATTAAGGTATGTTCCTTATATGATTCACTGATCGACTATCTGAATCGAGATTGAGGCTACTAACGAAATTTTTATTCTTTACCGACAAATGATGGCGACTTTGAATAAGTTCTATTCAACAACCGATCAATCTGTTCAAATTCATCAGAGGGTTTAGGTGCTGATTTCGGCGAATACATAGCATCCTTTGTCCCAGGTACAATGGAAAATCTGGTTTTCAAAGGAGATGGCTGTCCACTTGCAGATCTGGAGTGGGAAGCTTCCGAATCCCTTTCAAGCAGCGTGTCTACTTGGGATTTTAATCTTTTGGACAAGTCCTCCATATTGTTTTGCAATCGCGAGATTTCCCCATCTCTGTTGTTGGTAGTATTTTCTCTGTACAGCTGCAGCTCTTCATCGAGGCGTTTGGTTTGGTCCATCAGGGAAGAGTGCCTATTAGTTACCCTGGATAACTCTTGCTTATTTTGGTTCAAGTTTGCGTTGAGATTAGAAATTTGTCTTTGGTAGGATCCCTCAGCAGCCCCTAGTTCTGAAACTCTGGTTTCCAATGCAGCCTTTGCAGTTGCATAGTCAGCTAATTCAGACTTGAGGTGGGAAATATCTTCAATTGCGTTTGCTAGTTGCGTCTGCTTTTGGCTAAATTGGAAACGAAGTTGGTTGACATCTGCTTCCATTGCTTGTTTTGCAAGGGAATATTTGTCTTGGATAGCCAATAATTCGTCTCTTTTCTTGTTTTTGTACGTTTCAAATTCCAAGCTTTCTTTCGACATATTTGCCAACAGCTCTTGGATTCGATTTTCAGATTCAACCAGAGAAGCACTTTGGGATCGCAAACTGTCATCTCGCTGCTTTAGAGCAGCACGGAGACTCTTTTCGTTTGAGCGGAGTTCTAATAATTGATTTTGTGTCTCAGCTAAAGTGTCTTGTAGTTCGGCAATTTTTACAGATACATTGTTGAATTTTTCCTTATTTACAGCTTTATTTTCCGCCTGTTGGGCAATTTCAGCTTCCAATCTGCTGGATAGCTCCTTAATTTGTTGCTCAGCTTGGTCCAATTCTGCATTCTTTGTTTGCAGCTCTTTTTGAAGAGTAGTTACGCTTGATAAGAGCGATTCTCTGTCTCTAGATAGATTTTGTTCAATCTGTTTATAATTTAGCAATTCCTTTGAAAGGGCATTGTTGTTGTTTTTTAATTCTTGTGCAGCCATTTGAATATTTGACAGTTCTTGTAACAATTTTGCTGCATCTTGTTGGTATTGGCGCACCTGCTTGTCTAGTTTATTCAATTCTTCATCTCTTTGTTCATTCTTTGATTGAGAAATGGATAGCTCTTGTTGGAGTCTGCTTTCTTGTCTCTTCAAGTCTTCATTGTCATTCATTAGTGACGACTGTTTTTCAGTCAGTTTTGTGATTTCATTAAGGTGCCTACGTTCATTGCTAGCATATTCTTCTACTTGGGCACACAGTTTTCGCTCTCTTGTTGACACCTGGTCCAACTCTGCAATAAAATGCTTTTCCCTTCGAGCCAAATCTTCCAAATCTCTTTTTGCTTCATTCAAATTAAGCTTGATAGTTCCAAATTCTTCCAATTCAGTTTGCTTTCTACTCAATACTGATTGCAGTTCTCGCAGTTCACCTTCTTTGCGTTCAAACTCCTTTTCCAGTTTCAATATCTTTGCTTCCAGCTTTATTCTATGTTCTTTTTCGTTTATATAGTCTGATTCCCGGTCGCGCAATGCTTTTCCGTACTTGATTAAATCTTGTTCTCTTCCTGCAATGCGTTCTGCTAATTCCCTTCGAAGTTTGTTTAATTCTGTCATTTTGCGATCTCGATCAGCTAATTTTGTATTTTGCTCAGTGCTAGTTGCTGATAGAACATCAATCTGGGCGATAAAGCTTGCTCTTTCTTTGGCCCACTCTCTAGAATCCCTTTCATATCTCCCATTGCTGCTGGCGAGCTTGTTTGAAATTGAAATCAATTCCTCAGATTTAGAAACTAGGGCTTTTTGTAACGCAGATGATGCGGAATGAAAGCGCTGTTCCGAATTTCTTAAATCAGTCAAGTGGGTGTTTTGTAGTTGCTGTACTTGCAACAATAGTTTTTCATACGACTCTTCCAGCATTGCATTTCTAGCTCTCTCGTCTTCCAACAGGGTCTTGTCCGAAACATAGTACTGCTTTAATGACTGAATACCTTTACTCTGTTCTTGTGATCCTTTGAAACTAACTTCTCGAAAGCATCAACGTGAGGTTTGAAGCCGTGTGTTTTGAATCTGTCCATCATTGTATCCACCGTATCGACTTCTTTTTGCAACACTGGTTTCTCCTTTTTATATTCGTGCAAATCTTCGCTGGAGCTATTCTTTTCGTTAGATCGCGAATAGAACAGCTGCCGTTCCTTTTCCAATTGCTTTAGTCTTTGCTTGCGCTCTAGTTTGCTCATTTGATTCGAAACGAAAAAATGACGTTATCGCACAATATGTACATTGTTTTTATTTTGCAATGAAATATCCATCAGAGATGGATAGCTTTGATAAGGATTGCGAGTCAAAGGTCGGCCCACTGCAGGCTAAATCTTGCGGATTCTTCTGGTTGATTTTACTCACTAAGGAATTCATTGGTTCTGTATCTACTTCTTCTACATGAGATACCATGGAAGCAAATTCATTGATATCCTTTGCAAATCGCTCTATGGAGTCTATTTGAATTGCAGCCCTTTCCGCCAGCCTGATTGTCTCCTCCCTCGAAATGTGTTCCTGAATATCCGCTTTGAACATAGCAGTGGACCATGTCGGCTTATTAGGTATTGCAGAGTGAATTCTTTTTATCAAATTTGATTTCATTTTGAAAAGGTAATGGAAAAGAAATTTGGTCCAACTCTTCCTCCCCACTTGCAGAAGCAGAGAGAATCGAAAGCACCTATAGGGCCTGCAAAACCTGAAGCTGCAACTGAAAGCGACGATGATTATGGGCCAGTGTTGCCAGATTTAGACGAGAAGGTAATTAGTTGCAAACATTAGACACTGAAGGAGCAGGAATTGCAGGCTAAAATTGCAGCAATAGAAAATAGAGCAAGCAAACCGCTGGTAAAACTTGTGCAGGACGAACCAAAAGCAAAAAGAGAAGATTGGATGCTTGTTCCCCCTGAAGCGAAGCGTGAACAAAGTAATTCAAGCTAATACAGTTGGAATGGAACAAAAATCAAAGACATTTAGCCGTAGATCAGTGGAATCCACCGCGCTTGATACCTCTTGGACCGAAACACCACAAGAAAAGGAACGAAGGTTGGCAGAGAACGTAGCTGAAACTAATATAGAAACGAAAGCCAATTGGCAATGCAATTCCAAAAAAGAAAATCAAGGAAGAAGAGCCGACAGATAAACCCAAATCGCTACTTGAAGAGCATCAGGAAAATATGTACAAAAACAAGACATTCAAAGCTGACGATGTTAGCCACAAAAGATTTGACAGAGAGCGGGATATTGTTGGAAGGAGAGTGGATACAAAATCGCGGGATCAGATGTTGAATGATGCAAAGAACTTGACTTTCAAATTCTCCAAGGGCTCCAACTGAATTTAATATATTTCATGTTATTTTTTAAACTTTTAAATGTCTGAATCTAGTGTAGCCGAAGAGCCGAAACTAAAATATTCCAGACTTGCATTTGACGCTGAAGAGTTTCAAAAAGATTCAATTGCATGTTTGTCAGTATCTGACCGGTTCCTTGCAATTGGTACCCTTCAAGGAGCGGTGCAGCTAATAGATCTAATCGGCACACCAGTAAAGAAATGGCAATCGCATACCCAGTCGGTAAACCAGATCAGTATTGATACAATCGGTGAATTTATTGCATCAGCTAGTGGAGACGGAAATGTGATTGTCAACTCCCTATATTCCACTGAAAATTATTCATTTAGTTACAAGAGACCAATTTTTGGAGTTGCGCTGGAACCGGATTATGGCAAAAAGAGCTCTAGACAAATAGTTTCTGGCGGCATTGCTGGTTCACTAATAATGACTGGAAAGGGATGGTTTGGAAATACGCAAACAGTGCTGCATTCTGGTGAAGGCTCGATTTCTGCAATTTCTTGGAATGGAAACTATATAGTATGGGCAAACGATAAAGGAACCAACGTATATGATATTCCCACCTCGATGAAGTTTGGAACTATAGAGAAGAGCCACTCTGCAAGGGGAGATCCTTATAGATGTAATATCTGCTGGAAAAATTCTGAAGAATTCCTAATTGGATGGGCTGATACTGTTAAAATTATATCAATCAAGGAAAGATCCGCCATGGACAAGCACTCGGGACTGTCTCCAAAACATGTTCAAGTATTACACCAATTTAGAACTGAATTCGTCGTGGCAGGTATTGCGCCGTTCCAAGATGATATCCTCTTACTCAGTTTTATAACCGATGCTCTTGATGAAACTGCTGGTTCTGATGTATTTGCAACCAAAAAGACCTCTTCTCCGCCGGAAATCCATATAGTGAGTTTGGACGGTCTCGAAGTTGCGAATGATGTGTTATCGATCAATGGGTTTGAAAATTATCAAGCGAACGACTATAGATTAGGTAATTATTTTTGACACAGAATATCTTGCTGCAGACCAGATTTCCGATGTTACCTATTACATCAGCTCCCCAAAGAGTATCATTGTAGCAAAACCAAGGGATATCAAAGATCACATTGAATGGCAGTCGTCGTTGGAAAATTACCAAGAGGCATTGGATTTGGTTGATCAACACAAGAAAGATTTGATTGAAAGAGATGCAGAAGAGCTTACTTTGAATATTGGACAAAAATATCTTGAATCTTTAATGGGTGCAAACGACTTTGAAAAAGCTGCAGAAATCTGTTCAAAAGTTTTGGGGGCAAATGGGAAATTATGGGAAAATTGGGTTTATCAATTCGCAGAAGCGAGGCAGCTAACATCAATATACAGAGTTTTGCCGGTCGCCAATCCTCAGCTCTCTTCTACAGTATATGAATTAATCATTAATGACTACATCAACACTGATTTGAAAAGCCTGCTGTCTTTGGTAAAGTTATGGCCGCCCCATATATATAACATCAAAACGGTAATCAAGACAGTGGAAGGTCTCTTCAAAAATGCGAAAGAGCCATCATTGATTTATGAAATCCTCGTAAATTTGTAGATATTACTTAATTAGATTCAACCATGACCATCAAACGGAAAAAGCAATATTGTACGCAATGAAGCTAAAGTTGCCTGGGCAAATTGATTTGATTGTTGAACAGAACTTGCTGTCATTCTTGCATAACAATATCCTGTTGATTTTAGAATATTCAAAGTAAACATCATTTAACCAGACACGAGACTGAAAATCAGGTAGAGCCGTTTGCTACCATCCCTGTTTCGCTGAATCACAATGCTTCTGATCCTATCAAGCACGTTAGGGCACTCGTTGGCTCTAAAGGCACTCAGCTGTTGGTAGAACACACTGACCATGTTCCGCCATCTATTGCAGTGAAATCGTTGGAAAAGCATCCTGAATTCCTTCACATATATCTTGATGCTCTGTTCCTAAAAGATCATTTGGAAGGATCGGCTTATCACGAACGCCAAGTGGAGCTCTATGCTGAATATGATCCGCCTAGGCTGATTGATTTTCTTCGAACCAGCTCTAATTACTCTTATCCAAAGGTACTTTCCCACTAAAAAGGCATATCAACTTTGCGAACAACGTGATTTAATTCCAGAAATGATGTATTTACTCGGCAAAATGGGCGATAATCGCAAAGCATTAATGTTGATTATTGAGCGGGTGGGGGATGTTAATTTGGCGATTGAATTCGCAAAAGAACACAACGACAGCTCGCTTTGGGAAGAGTTTCTCAACTATGCGATGGATAAACCCGGTATGTTTCCACTAATTTAGCATTTATAGTCGGGATTTTGGAAAATTTAGGAAATCACATTTCTCCACTTAAAGTAATAGAGCGGATTCCATTGCAGCTCCCTATACCCGGCTTAAAGAAGGCTTTAATGCGCGTAATGACTGATTGCAGCGTCCAAGTAATACATTTTAACATAGACGTCTCTCCAGAAAGGATGTGAAAAGATACTTTTGTCAGATACGTGGGACTCGTTTACACAACTAAACAACAAGCAAAGACGAGGGATCATGGTATCTCCGGACGCACTGTGTTCCATATGCGATGAAGCAATAACGCAGCCATCTGACAATTTGGTTGTATTCTTTTGTCATCACTACTTCCATGCCAATTGTATAAACATGACTTTTGAGACTGAAATCGAGACTGACAGTTCACAGGAGCGATCAAAAACCATCAATACCGATAGAGCCATTGCGTCTGTGTATTCTTCACAAAGGGACAAGTTTATCACACCATTACCACAACAGCAAACCCAGACCCTCAAGCTCAAGGAATTGTCTTGTCCAATATGCTCAAAGAATTCTGATACAATAAAGATATTGTGATTTGAGATTTTATTAGTACTAGTATATGATTATTCTAAAGAAAGTTCAACAATCACAAAAACAGCAGACCCATCCTTTGATCGTAGATACATCCTTAACGGCTGGTCCCCCATCACGCTTTGCAGGTCATAGTAGGTACCAGGGATTTTAACATGGAAATTATTTGGGTCGAAAAATGTATTGAAAGTTTCAAACGCTAAATTAAAACAGACATACCAATTGTTTTTCCAGCAGGAAAGTTGACAGACTTTCTATTTTCTTCAACTGTTAGTATTCTTCTCCTGGATGCTACCAGATGGCTTTCTTCGGAGCCAAAGAGGAACGACTTTTGCTTTTTAATCGGCAAATGTGCTGGCAGGATATTGGACAAATCCTCTTGTATATGGTTTACAAATGTATCTGGCTCTTTTTCCCATGTTTGAATCAAAGAGCTAGAGGTAACCGCAAAGGATTGAAAATAGGGTTTTGGTCCGCTAAGGTCAGACATTGCATGCGGAGCAATCATATGCCAGAATTTGACGAATAATGCCGGGATATTGATTGGCTTGTCCCACTGTGAAGCCCAGACTATTTCATTTGCATCCCAGTCCTTCAGAAACTTTCCCTGTATGTGTAAGCTGAACATATGCTTCTTCCCCTCAAAATACGGGTTATACGCAATTCTTTCCGTTCCTGAAGGATGCACTCCAGCGAAATTCTTTATACGCACTACTGCAAATCCGTTAAATTCCAAAGAGTCAATTTCGGTGGGATTGCCTTCGTCGTTGGGATTTATAAGCTCCAGACTGTCCACACTAGTCCCGATACGGACAGCCAACCTTTTCATTTGATGATCTTTTGCTGCCTTGACGTTCAGTTTTGCAAAGAATAACTTCCGACCCCAAATTAAATAATTGCCAGCCACAAAGGATGCGATTAGTCAAAATCATCAAAAGCCCACATATCAATGGAATTTCTTATAATTACCACGAGGGTCATATGCATTTGGTATCATGGAAATAATCTCAACTGCGCTGGATCCTTGCCATTTGATTTGGTAACTTCCCAGTCAACTATATTCTGAGAACCGGATTTTGCTGCCTGTACTAGTATTTCTATGCTATCGCAAGCCATTCCATTCGGCACCATAAAACTCAACAGTATGTTTGCGCAAATTTTGGTGCTTTATTGAATATAGTCCTGAAGCTTATTCTGCAGCGTCGCCATTGGCAGTCTCTTCTCCTTTAATCCAGGCGTCCATGTCTGAAAATATTGGATGGAAACTTCCAGTCAGCATTTGCCGGCCAGGGTTATCAATCAGCCAACATTCTGCTGGGGAGTACTGGGAGAGCATTTCTTTGCCATTTTGCTCCACTATATATCCCAAATCAACTTGCAGCACTTGATCAGAGGACATGGCAATCTCTACACAATCTGGTATTTCATAATCGTCCTCATCGTCTCCGGTTAATGCGGGAGAAAGTTCCATGTCGTCAAAGGAGCCATAGTTTCGATTCATAGCAAATGCTGAATTCAGATAGCGAACAAAACATTTGATTCTCATTAAATCCCAGTTTGGAGAATAGGGGATTTTTATCGTCATGTAATTCGAGTATTTGAAAGAATGCACCTCTGTGTAGCGATCAATATCAATTAATTCTGTGGTTCGCAAATCAGGCAGTAAATTTCCTTTGCGTTTCTTTGTGCAAAAATCATCAATGTCGCCATGTGCAAGTTTGACATAATCATCAAAGGACACCATTTCTAGCATCACCTTATTCATCTTATCCTTGACTAATTTAATAATATGTTACTTTGCAAACTTTCATTAGAGCTAGAGTCATCCTCTTCGTCAGCATCATCATAACGAGAATAAAGCTTCTTTGCAAAGCCTTTAGAAAGAGAAACCAATCGCGGTAATCCAGTAAGAGAGTTTTCATTGTCCTCATTTACATCAACTTTGGAAATATCAACTTTTCTTCCTGGAATCAATACTCCAAATCCTCTCTTTGAGTATTTGTATAATCGGTATTCATAACTGGGCGATCTTCGAGTGACATCAACGACATTTCTCTGGTAGGTAATTGCTTCAAAAAACCTAGGAATCCCATACACTTCTTTCCCATCGTAGCCGACGCAACAACAGTCAATGTCGAATCCCATCAATACTTCGCTTGGGGACTTGTACAATCTGAAAATCACTTGAATTTGGCGTAGAGGATATTCCCGTACAATTGTTAATGAATTGCGAGTGCGTGCAAATAGTATTTTATCTCCGACTTTTGCTTGTATATCTGAACAAAACCTTTGGACCCTATCGGTAGCTGCGACAACATCGTCATAACCATGAACGAAAATATCAATATCAGAGTTGTAGTACCCCCTTTCAATCA
>JADIIU010000226.1:0-11151 GCA_027603945.1 Terramyces sp. JEL0728
TATTTTCGCAGCTTGCCGAAGCAACTGGTACCGCCAATGCAGCAGCTCTCAGACAGACTGCCTATGAAAAGCATATTTCAAATAAATAAGATATTGAATATTTCCGACTGTATTTCATTGATCGCACCTACAGATTATTTAGTTGTACACAATTGTCATATGCTATAATTCAAACAAATTTTATTTAAACATTATGCAGAGAATCTTGAATCTGCAGTTGGGCAGAATGGTTTCAAAACAGCAGTAGGATCAACTTGAGTTGATTTTTGAGCGAATGGCAAGAACATATTATTCCTAAAATTAAAAAAGAGTTACCATGATCCAACAGCCATAAGTTGATGCGTTTTGACATCAGGGTGGAAACAATCAACATCTGAAATGTAATCCATGGACCAGTCTTGCAGATGGACTCCAGTGAAAAGAGGATCAACAATCAGCATGAAATTGTCATTGCTTTCAGCCAGATAGTCTTCTCTAATGGTCAGCAATCGTTGGTTGTACTCATCAACCAAACTGTCCATGGATTTTCTGGTTGAATCGCCAAATGGCCAAAGCATGTAAGCACATGAACATTCGATACCAAATCCAAGGGCACGAAGATTCGAGCAATGCTTGCTGCCTTGAGTCAATTGTTGGATTCCAGATACTTTGAATTGCTGGTGGACGTTCAAGATCAGTTTTGGGATTTGGTGCTTGAGTTGCCAAATAACTTCGCGCATGGTTTCTTCGAAAGCATCTGGAGACAAGACGCTCTTTCCTAAGATTGGTAGACATCCCAAACAATCATCGTTGCTTCCGATAAACAAGTTGAGGAGTTTATAATCGTTTACCATGTCTACGTTTGGCGATTGGGTAAGTTGCGCTACCAACCAGTTAACTTCGTCCATCAAGTTCATAGCCAACGCACCAGAGCGAGCAGCGTTAAAGTGGTCGAGTTGCGGTTTATATTGGAATGGAGGGCACAAAGGGCCATAGCAAATGTTGACAATATGTTTACCAACAGATGCGCCTACCAAATTTGGGCTGTATTGCTTGACAAAGTTTGCAATGGTAATAGCACCAGGATCGCCACCCATTGACCATGAAACACCTCTATCTTCATCTAAATTGTTTATATCTATAGGTTGATTTGGATTTTCCATTCCTTTTGCGCCAAATCCTGCAGTAATGGAATCACCAATAGCAGCAATAACTTTAATATCGTCTGGTCTGACGTCTCTAATATTTGCTGGTGGAGAAGATCTTGCTGGAAGTGGAGCGCATTGGGACAAAACCAAACTGACTAATGCGAAAAGGACTGGAGTAACCATTAGCTAATCTGTTGTATTGGGATTAATTTATAGTTGAAATGTTCATTGTCCTGTCAGTCATATGGTTATTTGTACTTGACAGTCTTTTACTCTCTCGTCCGAATGTCAATGCCCAGATTAGCATTTAGCCAGTATTATAATAGAAACTCCGCGTTTAGCTATCAGTGCTCGTTGGAGTACGCTGTCAGCGCATCACATGTATATTTTACTGTGTTGAATTTTGTAGTTGGATATCAAGTGCGGACATACTTCTAAATGCGGACCGCTATTAACCGAGTCACATTGGAGAAAATGGTTAAAATTTGTGTAAATACCTCATGAAATTGGACTTTGTTTTGCAGGCTGTTGGGAACGACTTGAACTCTATAGATCAATCCCTTTCCGCACGAGAATAGCCTAACAACACTCGAATGGCACGAGAAGTATTAGATGTCAATTGTAGAGACCGTCCACCTACCCATCACACCACCATTCACCCACCCACTCTCCCTAAAAGAAGTCCGCATTCGTAAACTCGATTTAGTAACTGTCTGATCGCATCAAATATCCAATTTTCCATCTCTTAACCGTAGTATCCGCCGTTGGATGATTAATTATTCTACTAATCAATCGTTTTTTGGTAATGCAATTTAGCCATAATAGGGCACGCGATCCGATTAGATCCAAGCGCGTCTGTGGTTCCCAATCATTTGATGCACACGACCATTTTGAAGATAGACAGCTAGAAAGAGTGTTATCCAAATTGATTGGTAATCAAAGAGTGTTAGAAATCAATGATCAACACTTGACTCGGAGATTGGAATGATTCAGAACGATTTGGACATCAGCAAGATGATTCAAGAACATGAAAACAACTTAATTGATTATCCGCACTTTAAGCATGGATGCTTTGCACACTGTTTGGAGAGTGAATATGACAGGGACACTGCTACATCTTTAATTAACAAAGCCCAATTATTTGGATATGGAACTCATTAATTGCAGTCATAAAGCGATGTGCATTGGATCTCACAGTCGAAACATCAATGCAGATGCTTCACGTTAATACAAATATATGCCTGATGCAAAACAACCCCGCCAATTGGGCCAGATTGTTTCCCAATAGAATTCCTAAACAACCTTCCCTTGATGGATTTCCATAAAATTATTAATTTTCCGAATTACTCTTTCCTCAATCGAGATCTTGACCTTGAAAAAAAATGGGGTTGGAGAAAAAAGTGGACAGTTTGAAGTGGACTCCCGCCACAAACCAGCCACTGTCTACTTCCAAATGTCCACTTTTTTAATTAAAATTCTCTTAAACAATGAAAAGAGTAGACAAGAGAAGTAGACAAAAATCCAAGCATATTATTTTTGAAACACAAAAAAGCTTTGTGGAAATACAATTCATTAGTTATTGTTAGTTGAGTTCAGAATAAAATTAGATTGGAAATTTACAGATATAGGGTTTGGGTTAAATGCATCATTATTTCTAATATTCAGCGACTGTTTAGTATTTACAAATGAAACAGGATGCAAAGTATCTGCAATGGATGTTATAAAGGGAAGTACAGCTTATAATAATTATACGCAATATCACCTAAACCTTCGCTAAAATGCTAGATAAAAGAATCAAGGCAAGTATTTCAAACAAAATAAATCTTTTATTCGACTGACTTGAAATTTGTAACAACGTAGAATGCAACCGTCGCATAATCATTTCTACCTTCGAAACCTCTCGCTGTTTCTTGTAACTGAGCGTAACCCTTATTTGACATATCATCATACTTGTATACCCCATTGCTACGCAGAACTCTTGCACCAAAATGAGCACCATTTGGTTCGGTACTGTATATTCTAGCTACTAGTGTGTACTCAGTTGAGCCAATTACCAGCTTACTAGGGAAATAGAAATCTGAAGAATTGTTATTGTTTCCTTCCACATCGGGTTCCAGTTCAAGTACAATGATGGAACTGGTGAATGAAAATCTCGATTTCGATATCAATAAAGACTTGCAGCGTAGACATTCTTTAGGTGTTTGAAATTTGTAAGCATCTCCAGAGCATAAATTCAAAAGAATATCTTGAATATTTCCATATTCATCACCACTTGTCAAGGTACACTCCAAATGATTATTTGTCAAACCCTAGATTAATGTATATTACTACAACCATGCATCTTTGTGGAGTCTTTTCATAGTAATAGCCACAATGGCATTCATAAATGATAGATTTTTCATTCAGAAATAAATAGGAAATTGGCCCCTTTCCTCTTAAGAGCTGTTCTAGAACAACTGTAGGGCTTCCATAAGCATTCAACGCATAACTAGTAGATTTTTCGATGAATTTCCAAAAAATATTTCTTCCTTCAGTTAAACACCTGGCCAGCTTGGAATTGTCTTTGCAAACATCCCTTTTATGAAAGTGACAAAGAAGTGAGTTCCATGCAGTAGTATCGTTCAGTGAAATTAACCTGTCAATGCCAATAAATTTCTATGTTACCAAATTGTTACCGCAACAGAGTATAAACTTTCCAACAATGATGTGTAATAGCAAGAATTCTGCTTATGTATATAGCTGGCGAATGTAATAAGAGGGTGCTTCAGGGCATTTTTTGACTTTGGAGGTCTCCCTGCTTTACGTTTCTTTGCAGGTTTAGCTTCCACAAGCAATTCATCGGTTTTTTCCGGCGGCTTATAAGAGAAATCCGCTTCGGTTTTTAATTTTCGTTTATCTCTTGCTTTGATATTTTGCTTGATTCTGTCATTCGATCGATTTCCATAGTTTGACGTGTTAGGAAATAAATACCTTAATACCCTCCAAAGTCATATCATATTCAACTTCAAGGGCTTGACTGAAGAGCAATAGGCTCGATAATCCTTCGATAATTGTATTATTACGAGTGCCCAGTTGATAGTACACCCAATGTAAAGATTCTTGGGCGTTCGTAGTTCTTGGCAATTGACTACTAAGGTCTGAATCCATGGTTTGCATACATGGAAAAAGCATTTTGGCAATATCAGTATCTACCCACCACAGCAACCACATCGCACAATTTGGGAAAGATTCCAAAATGTTTTTTACTTTATCATTAAAATCCTCCACTGGAATATCACCAAACAAGTCACCAATGAGTTTTTTGAAGATTTCAACCTCTTCAACTCGAACAACTATGCGATTTTGGAGAATTTTTTGAAGTGAATTTCGGAAGTGAACAGCACACCCTTTGAGCAATCCAGCTGCATGAGCTCTTAATTCACTTCCTTCTTTGGTAGAATTTTGCTCCAGTTTTAGTTGCACATAGGCTTCAACAAATCCATTTCGCTGTGGCTTGGAATAGTCTACAACCAATTGTTCGATAAAAGTACCTGTGCCAAAAGCATATCTTCTTCCTTAGGGCTTTGAGCAACGGCTGCAATTTCTTTGAGCAGACCAGCGAAATGGGCTCGGTAATGGTTTGTATCAATTTTGGCAACCCAAGTGAATAAAACCGGAACCCATCTCTTTGTAATCTGACAATAAACAGAGGATGAAACAAGATAGCCGTTACTAAAGTAGCTGTAAGTGGCATCAGTAAGAATACCGGGCAATCTATCTTCCAAAGTAGTCAACTTGTTTTTCATGAAGCCATTCATGATAGACAAATGCATCTTACTTCCATCCAAACTACTGGATACATGCACGTCTCCAAACCGTTCGTAGAATAGGGGCAAACCTTGAATGGTGAGGTCTTGAAGACCTTTGTATTCCATTTTGCTGAGGACGACCTTTCGGTAATACGCTACTCTATCCCTGTTATGATAAGCACGGTGAACGTTTCGCACAGGCTGGAGGTGAATCGGCGCCGTAGCGTCAGCAGTACTACCAACTACGAGCTTCAAAGGTACCTTTTCTGGGTTGCTGATGATCACCTTTTTGAATTGTTGCCTAGAAACGTGATCTGGAAGTGTAATCGGAGGACATTCATGAGTGTGATATCCCCTATGACGATAGAGACACAGATCTTCTTCATAGTTAAAGTCAAACTTGACTGCTGCTGAACATGGAAAGTAGATAATTTGGGACGCGCAAACTAGACACGTTAATGGATTTGGAAATACCTCCGGATTTTGATGTGGCCGCATTCGAACTTTGCACTGCTGGTTTCCAAATGTCCACTTTTTTAATTAAAATTCTCTTAAACAATGAAAAGAGTAGACAAGAGAAGTAGACAAAAATCCAAGCATATTATTTTTGAAACACAAAAAAGCTTTGTGGAAATACAATTCATTAGTTATTGTTAGCTGAGTTCAGAATAAAGTTAGATTGGAAATTTACAGATATAGGGTTTGGGTTAAATGCATCATTATTTCTAATATTCAGCGACTGTTTAGTATTTACAAATGAAACAGGATGCAAAGTATCTGCAATGGATGTTATAAAGGAAAGTACAGCTTATAATAATTATACGCAATATCACCTTAACCTTCGCTAAAATGCTAGATAAAAGAATCAAGGCAAGTATTTCAAACAAAATAAATCTTTTATTCGACTGACTTGAAATTTGTAACAACGTAGAATGCAACCGTCGCATAATCATTTCTACCTTCGAAACCTCTCGCTGTTTCTTGTAACTGAGCGTAACCCTTATTTGACATATCATCATACTTGTATACCCCATTGCTACGCAGAACTCTTGCACCAAAATGAGCACCATTTGGTTCGGTACTGTATATTCTAGCTACTAGTGTGTACTCAGTTGAGCCAATTACCAGCTTACTAGGGAAATAGAAATCTGAAGAATTGTTATTGTTTCCTTCCACATCGGGTTCCAGTTCAAGTACAATGATGGAACTGGTGAATGAAAATCTCGATTTCGATATCAATAAAGACTTGCAGCGCAGACATTCTTTAGGTGTTTGAAATTTGTAAGCATCTCCAGAGCATAAATTCAAAAGAATATCTTGAATATTTCCATATTCATCACCACTTGTCAAGGTACACTCCAAATGATTATTTGTCAAACCCTAGATTAATGTATATTACTACAACCATGCATCTTTGTGGAGTCTTTTTATAGTAATAGCCACAATGGCATTCATAAATGATAGACTTTTCATTCAGAAATAAATAGGAAATTGGCCCCTTTCCTCTCAAGAGCTGTTCCAGAACAACTGTAGGGCTTCCATAAGCATTCAACGCATAACTAGTAGATTGTTCGATGAATTTCCAAAAATTATTTCTTCCTTCAGTTAAACACCTGGCCAGCTTGGAATTGTCTTTGCAAACATCCCTTTTATGAAAGTGACAGAGAAGTGAGTTCCATGCAGTAGTATCGTTCAGTGAAATTAACCTGTCAATGCCAATAAATTTCTATGTTACCAAATTGTTACCGCAACAGAGTATAAACTTTCCAACAATGATGTGTAATAGCAAGAATTCTGCTTATGTATATAGCTGGCGAATGTAATAAGAGGGTGCTTCAGGGCATTTTTTGACTTTGGAGGTCTCCCTGCTTTACGTTTCTTTGCAGGTATAGCTTCCACAAGCAATTCATCGGTTTTTTCCGGCGGCTTATAAGAGAAATCCGCTTCGGTTTTTAATTTTCGTTTATCTCTTGCTTTGATATTTTGCTTGATTCTGTCATTCGATCGATTTCCATAGTTTGACGTGTTAGGAAATAAATACCTTAATACCCTCCAAAGTCATATCATATTCAACTTCAAGGGCTTGACTGAAGAGCAATAGGCTCGATAATCCTTTGATAATTGTATTATTACGAGTGCCCAGTTGATAGTACACCCAATGTAAAGATTCTTGGGCGTTCGTAGTTCTTGGCAATTGACTACTAAGGTCTGAATCCATGGTTTGCATACATGGAAAAAGCATTTTGGCAATATCAGTATCTACCCACCACAGCAACCACATCGCACAATTTGGGAAAGATTCCAAAATGTTTTTTACTTTATCATTAAAATCCTCCACTGGAATATCACCAAACAAGTCACCAATGAGTTTTTTGAAGATGTCAACCTCTTCAACTCGAACAACTATGCGATTTTGGAGAATTTTTTGAAGTGAATTTCGGAAGTGAACAGCACACCCTTTGAGCAATCCAGCTGCATGAGCTCTTAATTCACTTCCTTCTTTGGTAGAATTTTGCTCCAGTTTTAGTTGCACATAGGCTTCAACAAATCCATTTCGCTGTGGCTTGGAATAGTCTACAACCAATTGTTCGATAAAAGTACCTGTGCCAAAAGCATATCTTCTTCCTTAGGGCTTTGAGCAACGGCTGCAATTTCTTTGAGCAGACCAGCGAAATGGGCTCGGTAATGGTTTGTATCAATTTTGGCAACCCAAGTGAATAAAACCGGAACCCATCTCTTTGTAATCTGACAATAAACAGAGGATGAAACAAGATAGCCGTTACTAAAGTAGCTGTAAGTGGCATCAGTAAGAATACCGGGCAATCTATCTTCCAAAGTAGTCAACTTGTTTTTCATGAAGCCATTCATGATAGACAAATGCATCTTACTTCCATCCAAACTACTGGATACATGCACGTCTCCAAACCGTTCGTAGAATAGGGGCAAACCTTGAATGGTGAGGTCTTGAAGACCTTTGTATTCCATTTTGCTGAGGACGACCTTTCGGTAATACGCTACTCTATCCCTGTTATGATAAGCACGGTGAACGTTTCGCACAGGCTGGAGGTGAATCGGCGCCGTAGCGTCAGCAGTACTACCAACTACGAGCTTCAAAGGTACCTTTTCTGGGTTGCTGATGATCACCTTTTTGAATTGTTGCCTAGAAACGTGATCTGGAAGTGTAATCGGAGGACATTCATGAGTGTGATATCCCCTATGACGATAGAGACACAGATCTTCTTCATAGTTAAAGTCAAACTTGACTGCTGCTGAACATGGAAAGTAGATAATTTGGGACGCGCAAACTAGACACGTTAATGGATTTGGAAATACCTCCGGATTTTGATGTGGCCGCATTCGAACTTTGCACTGCTGGTTTCCAAATGTCCACTTTTTTAATTAAAATTCTCTTAAACAATGAAAAGAGTAGACAAGAGAAGTAGACAAAAATCCAAGCATATTATTTTTGAAACACAAAAAAGCTTTGTGGAAATACAATTCATTAGTTATTGTTAGTTGAGTTCAGAATAAAGTTAGATTGGAAATTTACAGATATAGGGTTTGGGTTAAAAGCATCATTATTTCTAAAATTCAGCGACTGTTTAGTATTTACAAATGAAACAGGATGCAAAGTATCTGCAATGGATGTTATAAAGGGAAGTACAGCTTATAATAATTATACGCAATATCACCTAAACCTTCGCTAAAATGCTAGATAAAAGAATCAAGGCAAGTATTTCAAACAAAATAAATCTTTTATTCGACTGACTTGAAATTTGTAACAACGTAGAATGCAACCGTCGCATAATCATTTCTACCTTCGAAACCTCTCGCTGTTTCTTGTAACTGAGCGTAACCCTTATTTGACATATCATCATACTTGTATACCCCATTGCTACGCAGAACTCTTGCACCAAAATGAGCACCATTTGGTTCGGTACTGTATATTCTAGCTACTAGTGTGTACTCAGTTGAGCCAATTACCAGCTTACTAGGGAAATAGAAATCTGAAGAATTGTTATTGTTTCCTTCCACATCGGGTTCCAGTTCAAGTACAATGATGGAACTGGTGAATGAAAATCTCGATTTCGATATCAATAAAGACTTGCAGCGTAGACATTCTTTAGGTGTTTGAAATTTGTAAGCATCTCCAGAGCATAAATTCAAAAGAATATCTTGAATATTTCCATATTCATCACCACTTGTCAAGGTACACTCCAAATGATTATTTGTCAAACCCTAGATTAATGTATATTACTACAACCATGCATCTTTGTGGAGTCTTTTTATAGTAATAGCCACAATGGCATTCATAAATGATAGACTTTTCATTCAGAAATAAATAGGAAATTGGCCCCTTTCCTCTCAAGAGCTGTTCCAGAACAACTGTAGGGCTTCCATAAGCATTCAACGCATAACTAGTAGATTGTTCGATGAATTTCCAAAAATTATTTCTTCCTTCAGTTAAACACCTGGCCAGCTTGGAATTGTCTTTGCAAACATCCCTTTTATGAAAGTGACAAAGAAGTGAGTTCCATGCAGTAGTATCGTTCAGTGAAATTAACCTGTCAATGCCAATAAATTTCTATGTTACCAAATTGTTACCGCAACAGAGTATAAACTTTCCAACAATGATGTGTAATAGCAAGAATTCTGCTTATGTATATAGCTGGCGAATGTAATAAGAGGGTGCTTCAGGGCATTTTTTGACTTTGGAGGTCTCCCTGCTTTACGTTTCTTTGCAGGTATAGCTTCCACAAGCAATTCATCGGTTTTTTCCGGCGGCTTATAAGAGAAATCCGCTTCGGTTTTTAATTTTCGTTTATCTCTTGCTTTGATATTTTGCTTGATTCTGTCATTCGATCGATTTCCATAGTTTGACGTGTTAGGAAATAAATACCTTAATACCCTCCAAAGTCATATCATATTCAACTTCAAGGGCTTGACTGAAGAGCAATAGGCTCGATAATCCTTCGATAATTGTATTATTACGAGTGCCCAGTTGATAGTACACCCAATGTAAAGATTCTTGGGCGTTCGTAGTTCTTGGCAATTGACTACTAAGGTCTGAATCCATGGTTTGCATACATGGAAAAAGCATTTTGGCAATATCAGTATCTACCCACCACAGCAACCACATCGCACAATTTGGGAAAGATTCCAAAATGTTTTTTACTTTATCATTAAAATCCTCCACTGGAATATCACCAAACAAGTCACCAATGAGTTTTTTGAAGATGTCAACCTCTTCAACTCGAACAACTATGCGATTTTGGAGAATTTTTTGAAGTGAATTTCGGAAGTGAACAGCACACCCTTTGAGCAATCCAGCTGCATGAGCCCTTAATTCACTTCCTTCTTTGGTAGAATTTTGCTCCAGTTTTAGTTGCACATAGGCTTCAACAAATCCATTTCGCTGTGGCTTGGAATAGTCTACAACCAATTGTTCGATAAAAGTACCTGTGCCAAAAGCATATCTTCTTCCTTAGGGCTTTGAGCAACGGCTGCAATTTCTTTGAGCAGACCAGCGAAATGGGCTCGGTAATGGTTTGTATCAATTTTGGCAACCCAAGTGAATAAAACCGGAACCCATCTCTTTGTAATCTGACAATAAACAGAGGATGAAACAAGATAGCCGTTACTAAAGTAGCTGTAAGTGGCATCAGTAAGAATACCGGGCAATCTATCTTCCAAAGTAGTCAACTTGTTTTTCATGAAGCCATTCATGATAGACAAATGCATCTTACTTCCATCCAAACTACTGGATACATGCACGTCTCCAAACCGTTCGTAGAATAGGGGCAAACCTTGAATGGTGAGGTCTTGAAGACCTTTGTATTCCATTTTGCTGAGGACGACCTTTCGGTAATACGCTACTCTATCCCTGTTATGATAAGCACGGTGAACGTTTCGCACAGGCTGGAGGTGAATCGGCGCCGTAGCGTCAGCAGTACTACCAACTACGAGCTTCAAAGGTACCTTTTCTGGGTTGCTGATGATCACCTTTTTGAATTGTTGCCTAGAAACGTGATCTGGAAGTGTAATCGGAGGACATTCATGAGTGTGATATCCCCTATGACGATAGAGACACAGATCTTCTTCATAGTTAAAGTCAAACTTGACTGCTGCTGAACATGGAAAGTAGATAATTTGGGACGCGCAAACTAGACACGTTAATGGATTTGGAAATACCTCCGGATTTTGATGTGGCCGCATTCGAACTTTGCACTGCTGGT
>JADIIU010000227.1:0-11057 GCA_027603945.1 Terramyces sp. JEL0728
TCAACGCTGTCAAACCACACGACGATTTTGTCATCAACTCCAAAAACGGCGATCACTCCAAGCGCTTCGTCATCAACGCTGTCAAACCTGGACACAATGGTGCTCATTCTGATTTTGTCATCAACTGAGTAGAGCGATTTGGTTTCAATAAATCAAATTTCATCAATCATATAAATTTCATACAGTTGGACATTCAATCCAATTGAATCGTGTTTGTAAACTGAATTGTATTGGCACTATGAATTTCTGCCATGAGCTTCATAGGGTTAGGTCTGTGCGTGCTTTTAAACTTCAATGCGTTGCTTTTATCAACACTAGGGAACTGTAAAAATCAAAGATTGAAAACAGGAAAAATCCTCAATGATAACCCCATTAGAGTATGGGATAAGTGCCATTTGCAATATTGGCTGGTGTTCAATAGATTTCATGCCAGTTATGCTTGTTTTGTGAGTTCCCCACAATTGTCGGTGTGAACTGTATATTAAATTCGGCTTGCAAAGAAAAGTTCAAGCTTGATAATTCCAATTCTAGCAGAAATTGAATATCAAAATTTTCAGAGTATTGCGATTGGAATTAGAAGCAAAGATAGGCGGTGGTTCCATGGTATAGTGTCCTAATACCAGTAAATTCAGTTTTGAAACTGGTGTTAAACGAATCCGTGATCGTGTCAGTTGAGCATTGCTTCTATCAACCGATTTTTAATTCAAAATATTAATACCACAGACTTTTTCCAGTGGAATCTATCCTCTCATTCAAAATGCTAAACGCGGTAAAGTTGTCCTGGTGTAAAATACCTTAGTGCCATATTGTGATCCAAGATACAACGACCAACATGGAGACAAAGAGAAAGAAGCCATATGGTATCTGTGTGCTCGAATCCTACAAGCCGGGAAAGTTGGGTATAAATAGAAGATTCAAAGGACAGTCGATATCAAATGTTCAAGTCACTCATCCTTTCTTTCGCACTCATCGCTGGTTCTTTGGCTGCTGCCCACCCTGCCGACGACAAAGCTCCTGGAAAGCCAGTCGAATTACTAGGATGGAGAGGTTGCCGTAAAACTGGCAGATGTACTTTCTGCTGCGATGGATATGGTGATTGTGATTCTTGCTGTCCAAACGGTGATGGTACCTATGACTGTTAGACAATAAATCTGTTTTCTATATTAATTTGTTTGCCAAATATTATATTTCCACAAGTTTATAAATACAGGCTCCAAATTCAGATGTTCCTTCGCGCAATAATACCGTACCAGGATCACGGGTGCTCTCTCTGATTCCCACCTCAATTCTATGGTAGCTAACTATTGGAGCTGCTTTGGACTGAGCAATCGAAAATTACAACTGAAACTCAGTTGATGTTATTTATAAATCCTTTCAAGCACATGTTATCCGATTTCAGGTTGACTGCTGGGATTTGCACTGGAATTTTTTTGAAAACAAAATGGTGAGATTCAAGAACAGATACTTTTTAATCAAAGTCCAGGAGGATAAAAAAGACAAACACCAGTTACTATCGGCAATTAAAGGATCTATTGAAGAATTGTACCAGCTGCATTTGCCCATATCAGTCAAATACTATTCGCCAGCGACTAAAATACTGATATTACGAGTACCAAGAGATAATTTCAAGCAGTGCTGGCATGGAGTGTTTTTCTGTAACCTGCGAGTACTCCACATTAGCGGAACGATTAAACAGCTGCTAAAGTATTGTATAAAGATGAATTACCACGAAATTGAAGAACTAAAGAAAATAAAAGATTAGGGTCTAGTATATTTGATCTGGATCCTCTTATCAGACGATATTAAGAGCTAACAGCGTTGTTTATTTATACTTTTCTTTCAATTCCTCTCTATTTCTTTTCCACTGCTGCTTCAGTTTAGCATTTTCAAACACTTTCTGCAAGATATTTCCGATACTAAGGAACGCAACCGCCATAGGAATGTAGAAATTGTACCAAGTGACAACAAAACTAGTTATGCAGTTGGTCTGGATGCATTTACTGCCTGGGTCGCAAGCATCTGTGAATAAATTACAGTTGGATTCAAGTAACAAACATTTACCCGAATGACACCCCTTGTTGTACGCACAGTTGCTGCTGTTCAGGCAAAAGTTGTCACCAAAAGCTGTGCACTTGTTTGTTTGATTTTTGCATCCCCAACCACTTGAACAAGCGTTTTTGAATGCTTGGCAATTGTCTGTTTTCAGCAAACAAGTGCTATTCGTACATCCGTAACTGGAATTGTCGATGCTACACCAACCATTAGAATCACACACGGTATTACAATCATCATCTGTTCCGCAGTGGTTTTTGCTATAATCTTGACAAGCGTTTGAGGTTGAATTGCAGAACTGTTTGGAACTGCAGGCATTTGCGAATTGTTTACAGTTACTAGTCTTTCCCACACATTGAGAATTTACACATCCACTCCCACTTCCACAGTTCGAATCATATTTGCAGTGATTGCTATCGTAATTCTTGCATGAATCAGTCAAGTGTGGACAGTACATGTTGTCGCCGCAAATCCCAGGAAATCGTGAGCATTTATCTACTTTTGCTGAACATATTCCATCCACGCAAGTGAAATTCTGTTTGCATTTATTGCAGGTTGCAGCCACAGGTTGACACCTATTACTGATACAAGTATATCCACCACTAGTATCACAGCTATCACACGGTGATTGCATAAAATTTGAAGGGTAGCATACACCATTCATACACTCACTGGCCCATCCACAATCAGCACTCGTATCGCAATTTCCTCCTGAACCAAATGCTTGAGTATTCACCAATTGAAATAACTGAAATATCAATAATTGAAGCTGCATTTTTTTAAAAAGCAAAGGTTTCACAATTCCCAAAACGGCACCAAACCGAATATTTGCAAAATCATAAGAGAGAACGGCAGTATTAATTCTATTATAAAGATTCTCTCTTTCCTTTCCACTTCTTTTTCAACTTTGCATTCTGAAATACTTTTTGAATCAAGTTGACAAACGATATAAACCCAATTACAACTGGTACGTAGCAGTTATACCACGTCAGTCTGAATTTGATACAAGCAGTGTTGCTGCAGTACCCGCTATCCCCACAGCTCCCACTGAAAATGTTACAATGATCCATTTTAGATACACAAGTTTCGTTTAGACATGCGAATCCTGTATTGCAAGAGCTTGTACATAGTGTTTCTGTTGGTCTGCATTGGCTACTGCCGGTACAAGTGTAGTCTGTTCCACCGCACAGGCCATGAAAGCAGTCGCCTATAAATAGCGTTGGATAGCAGTTGCCATTCAGACATTGATGGGCAAATTGGCAGTCGTTTGATTGTTGGCAAGCACCGTCTGCTCCAAGCGCTAAACTATACACCACAGTCAATATCGTTAAAAGGAATATCTTCATTGTTTTTTGTCAAGTGCACAGGAAAATTCTTAATAAGAGCTCAATTCATTTATTTGCTTTCATTACAGCCATCATCTGAGTTACCATTCCAGCTACATCACTAATATTTTGCGGTACAACAACAGTAGTTCCTTCCTTGGCAATATTGCCAAATGATTCAATATACTTTTCAGCAATATTCAACTGAACAGCGTCCTTGCTCTTTTCATCCAGCAAAGCTTTACTAATCCTGGCAATGGCTTCAGCATTAGCTTGGGCTGATATTAATTAAAGGAACCTTTTAAAAGAATAGATTGAGCTTCACCTTGGGCTGTATTGATTTGTCTGGCTTTGTAAGCTTCTGATTCCAAGATTTGTGACTGTTTTTGACCTTCAGCAACGTTAATTGCTGCTTGCCTCTGACCTTCAGATTCTAAAATCTCGGCTCTCTTTCTTCTTTCAGCAGATACTTGTTGGTGCATTGAAGTAACTACATTCTCTGGTGGATGAATATCTTTAATTTCATATCTAGTTGAAATATGTTTACCTGAGACATTGAATCCCCCATTCCGACGATGCCTGGTTCATTGATTGAACTATACACTGGTTCAAGTGACTTCTTTCTGCCAAAGTTCTATCCAGAGTCATTTGTCCAATTTCAGCTCTCATTGTAGTCTGTGCCAGCTGAGTAATCGCATATTCACAATCATCAATCCCATAGCTGGCTTTATAAGCATCATAAATCTTGTAATAAAGCACACCATCAAGTGACAGAGTAACGTTATCCTGAGTAATTGCCGACTGTGAAGGAATTGCAACGGCGACTTCTTTCAAGTTCTTTACATATTTGATTGTATCAAGCACTGGGAGGAGAATTGCTAAACCTGGAGATAAAATCGAGTGGAATTTTCCCATACGTTCAACCACCCATGCTTCTTGTTGCGGAACAAATTTTACTACTGTGTTCATTGGCAATTGCTGGTAGAACCTGATTTGACTTGACCTTGTTGCCTTTGGAGTGTATCTGACTAGTCTCTGCATTTAGATTAGTTTTTTTGTGACTGGATTTTTGTGCTGATATTTATATTTCTTTGTTAGTCATCCTCACATGGTTTATTATCATTGCATTCTCTTTGATCCTTTGCTCCTTATGATGCAGTTCGTCACATGGATGTTGTGCAGTGCATCAGCGATTGCCAAATATCAGCAGTACTCGACCATTCCTACATATCAATCTGCATTCTATAATACCTCTATTTTGAAAATACTCTGTCAGATATTAATATTTGTTTTGATTTTTTTTCAACATCAAAAAACATGCAGAGAGCAAGACCAATTCACCCAAAAACACTGTTCAACAAACAAATGACAGAACTGCGAAAGAAATATCTAAACGAACACTTGCAAAATGAAAACACAAAACAAGAAAAAAAGGAAAAAATCCAACTGCAACAGCAGGAAATCAGAGACTTTAAAGACTTGGATATCAAGAAATACAAGCAAGAAAAAGTGGACTATCTGAAAGGCAAAGGAGAATCGACTCATGAGTGGAAAGAATTCGTTGATAGCCGCAAGAAGCAGCGATTGCAGAACTATATTCTGAATCAAAAGAAAATCTCTGACAACAGAATGAACTCTTTGGTTTACTTGCTAACCAATTCTGTCTCTTTTGTTACTTATGAAAACATGAATTCGTATGTGCAAAAAGTACTTGCCAACCCTATATCTGGTAATTTTATTTTAATGTAGATAATAATTCGCTAGAGTACTTGAAGAATCATTTTGAAAATGAACGGGAAATGGTTTTGAAGGATTTGGTGAAAGGGACTTGGAAAGACACGGAAGGGATTGATTTGTTGAAAAAGAGGATGGAACGCATGAAAAATATAAACTCCAACTAAAATAAACTGTGGGTTTAAACTGCTACTCTTTTATTGCACTAACCCTACGATATTGTAATCCTATTCTAGAGTGACAACATCTGATTTCCAGCCTACGGCTCTTGATTCAGACTTCTCAACGTAATCGAAATACGTTCAGTCCGATCTACTCTCTTTCCATTGACAATATCAAAAGTTTGGCTAGGAATCCCGTGTGTCCAGTCCCATCTCATCAATCTCAAATTACCTAGCTTCGCCCTCCAGCAATACGATATCTCCAGGCTCGAGAAACACGGCGTAAATATCATCAGAATACAAGTGCTTGAATTCCATCATACAGGTTCCTTGATTATTTCACACAAACCATAACACGAACAAATTAATACTCTGTCTCTGAATCGTTCTAGGTCTATATGGTCTACTATTCCATCTCCTATTTCGTAATAATTCGCAATCATTTGATTAAAGTCGCCGTATTTGAATAGGACTCCAAGCGGGGATGGTAGAGGACCGAAATGCATTGTTTGGTTATTAACTAGCTTTGGCTTGATGAACTGCACTAGGGAATCAAGGTCTGTTTTGTTGATTTCATTTTTTAATACTGCCATTCCATTTGGTAACGTTTGATTTTCAATTGAATCGTGTCCCATATAGTCATTATCTGGTTCTGAACCAAATAGCTCCAGCATATCTGTGGTTTCTTGGTATCCAGGTTTCTCCATCCAAACTCAAATTATATTTTTTCAGATCTGAATGCAAAAGGCAGAACTTCAACTTCAGTCGCTCGTAAATAATAAAGTATCAGTCCTTACAAACGATGGCAAGATATTAATTGGGACTCTACTCGGATTCGACCAAACTACAAATTTAATTCTTTCTGGGACAAAAGAGCGTATTTTTTCACAGGAAGGAACGATAGAGGATGAATTGGGGTTATTTTTACTTCGAGGTTTGGGTTTAGTTAATGGTAGGTGATTCTATTATGGTTGTTGGGCAAGTGGACGATGAGATTGATGGTGAGATTGAGTGGAATGAGATTAAAGCTGACCCACTCCCTAAAATGTCAATAAAAGAATTTTAATTTGCATCAACAATCTTCTCGTCCTAATCTCACAAAATGCAATTTGGGACTGCAGTATTTATAGGATTAATTGGTACGGCTGATGTGATATTCTTTAATACCAAATCAGAATACCATTATTTCAATGTTCACGACACTAGCATTACTTGGAAATCAATTGTAACTCACTCGTTCAACCATGTTGACCCATACCACTTGATTACAAATTTCCTTTCGATCGCTTCGTCAAGCTTGTTGCTGGATTTAGGATTTTGGAAGTCTGCTTGTCTTTACCTGGCCAGTGTTCTTTCAGGCAGTCTCGGGTTTATTGCTTTTCACAATGAGCAGCAGTTGGTTGAAATCATCAGGAACGATATCGGCAAATTGACTAATTTCTTTGGTAATTCTTCCAGTGATGTATGGACAGATACGTTTACAAAATGGAAAACACAATTCAAAACCAAATATTCCCTTGTAGGAAGCAGCTGTGCAGCCTACGGATTCATGGGTGCAGAGTTTGTATATCTGTACTCTAAAATCACTGACATTTATGCAAAGAAATATCGAAAAGAATATAAGCTGAAAAAGGAGCATGATCTGGCACAGTTAATGTCCTTGGGAATATTTAAGAGCGTGCAATTAGCAGCGGATTTGGTATATTTCAACACTTGCCATTTCGTTGGATTTTGTTCAGGAGCAATGTTTTACTACGTTATTCAATAGATATTATTTGAATAAAGAGCACCAACTTGGTTTGATAAGTCACCGAAATTTGTTGTCAAGCACCAAGATGGTGATCTTACAGAGTGCAGTAGGAATAATCACCTAGTTGCCAGTTCCGGATATTCACGCTATCCACTAATGTCGTACAATTGGAGATACTAGAGATATTTTCTGTCTTAATTAAAATATTACAAAGACTAAATCTGGATATGCATTGAATAAATTTCCACAGAAATTACTTTGATAGCGCACCAAAGCTGCCGTTTTGAATTGCTGGAATTCGATAGAAATTACCAGCCAGCATAAATTATCGGGCCAGGACTTCCAATGCCAATCAGAGTGTAAAAAACGAAGCGTGGAGGATTGTCCACGATGCTAAATAGTGCGATTGTGACGTAAGCGCAGGCTATTGTTGGAGACTCTTTGCATCTCTTGTCGAATGTCAACAACATTGAATCCCAGTTCATTAACGGGGATAGTGTCCATAGCAGTATCATCAATCACAGTAATGATAAATATATTTGTGCTTTGTAAGATACTCTGCAAGGACGTGATATCCAATTCAAAACTGAAATACAAGCTGTTGTTTTTCCAAATTGCAGCAGTCTTGCATCTAATGCTCTACTGCAGTTTTTATTTTGTTTTTAAGGAAATAATTTGGTTTGAAATTGGAACTCTATTCAGCGCTATAATTTTATACACGGTAAATTCAATAAACCTGGAGGTAATTTGGAATTTAAATAGATCTTGGGATTGTTCAAAGCATTAGAAGAACGAATTACGGAAACAAAATTAGCAAAAGCGCGAATTGGAATACTACTGTTACTGGTTATTTGCTCAGGAGGGCTGGTAATTCAAATGTTTTACAATTCAATACCGATATTCGCCGCTCTGGTACAGGTTTCCTAATCTTAGTATGCGCAACTCGGTATGCTGGTTCATATCTTATTTACCATTCTCTACGATAGTAAAACAAAATTAAAGTAGATTTCCAAGCAATGTATCTTACTAGCATTGTGTACAACTTTAAAAAAGTAAAGACCAATATTCCAATCACACGGCCAATGCAAAATGCAATCCTTACCTGGCTCTTTCTCGTAATGGCAGACTGGATATCGGTGGGACTGTACGTGTATAACATTGTCGTTTATCCACCAGATACACTATACCTACTCAACACATGTGCAACGAACATCCACTCTTCTCTCATGATATTGGTATTTTTGCACATCAAGGATCTGCTTTTCCATGGCAGAAAGAAACAAGCAAACAGATTCGAAGAGACTGCTATTAAACTGAACCATCCTGCGCACAGTCAATCATGAATAAATATAGCGATTAGGAATATTAATGCAATCTTTAGACATTCTACATGAGTGCAGTTTCTTGGAATGGCCACCAATTCGCGAATGACATAAGACATTCTTTCCTTGATGTCTACCACGCTAAACCCCTCATCGCTTACAGGAAAAGTATCGATTGCAGTATCAGCAATCACCATAATCACCAATATCATTGTAATCAGCAGAATACTCAAAAAGGACGCGATTTCAAACGCAATACTCAAATACAAGCTGCTGGCATTTCAGATTATAACAATATTGCATCTGTTTCTCTACTGTTGCTTTTATTTCGTTATAAAAGTGCGGATATGGTTCAATGTCGCCGCTCTTTTCAGCGGAATACTAATTTATATTATGAATATATTGAATATAGAGGTACACTATGACTAAAAAGACGCTGAATTTGTTCAAGGCGCTCAATGATAACATTACTGATTCAAAGATTCGCACTGCTAAAATTGTCACTACGGTATTTTGGGTAATCCTCTGCGGAGGGCTGGTTATCCAATTGGGATATCAAGAGAATCCTTTTTTCGTGTCGTGGGTAATTTCTGCTGATTTAGTATGCCCAACTGGGGATGTTGTCGTATACAATATTGGCTGTTATCTATGACAGTAATTGTTTCTAACGTTAGATTTTCAAGCATTTTATCTCGTCGGCTTGGTTTATAATTTCAAAAAAGTCAAAACCAAGCTGCCTATTACCAAACCACTGCGCAATGCAGTAGCCATGTGTTTATTACTTGTACTGGCTGATTGGGTATCTGTTGGAATATACGTCTACAACATTGTGTACGAGCCAGTGGATACGCTCTATCTTATAAATACTTGCTCAACCAATATCCATGCATCATCCATGATTGCTGTATTCATGCACATCAAAGAATTGCTTTTTCATGGAAGGAAGAAAGCAATAGAAAAGAAAGAGCCGCCTAAAACTGACGATGAAACAAAGAAATTAGCACATACATGCAGCTGACCAATATTGGCTGATTTCAAAAAGATTTATTTAGAAAGATATCGCATCAGGATAAACTGCTAGATACATTGCTGCATTCAAGCTCATCGGTCAGAAGCAGAATATAATCCAAACACCAATGGTGGACAATTGTGCAGTGGCATCATGCTGCATGAACAAATAAATCATTATTATCACGCCAAGAAAAATTCTTGTTACAGCACTAGCAGGAGCACTTCTGGCAACAGAAACCCAAATCAAAGTCGAGATTAACAGATTGTACCATTTAATTTACATTTTAATAAATCGCACCATTTTAATTTACATTTTAATAAATCGCGCCACCTCAATTCTTTTATATGGATATTACCACCCAGCTTGTTTTGGACATTGATTAAATTTCCATTTCATATCGAATGGACATGTAATGACAGCACATTATATAGAGCCAGCAGAATCCCATCAAAGCTGAGTCTGACCCTCTCACATTGGTTTCCCACATATGAGACAATTTCAGTGAAATCTTATCTTTTTTGATGGAATCCTTCAAAATACTGATTTGGAGAATAAGCTGGTTTCTGGAACAAAAAAATGCATTACTGTTCTTGGGAAAAACTCTAAAAAGCTGGTAAAAACAAACCTTCATTAAATTATCATATAGCAGCTGAACTGTTCATAATTATGCAGCAAGTACCAGACAAAATAATGCCGGACTTTTTTTTGACATTGTTACGTGAAGATGATCTTTGACACTTGCTTGCACAACAAAATCAGTGTCCATGTTTGGTTCCTGGTCAGCCAAAAAACAATAAATAGAAAGAGCTTTTGCATAAAAGTAAAAAACGATGACTGCCAAGTTGAAAAGCGTTTCCACCATGCTGTCCTTGTTGGTATCTCTGGTTGCAAGCCAAAGCTTAAACTACAAAGTTACGCTAGCGATCAGCCAGAATCTGTACAGCGATTGCTCGTCATGGGGATGCTCGCTAACGTCACCAACAAACAAATACTTTGCAATGATGCAACATGATTGTCAATTTGCTGTTTATACCTCAGGAACAAATGCCCAGGTATTCAAAGCGCCAACCTATCTTGGTGATGGACACCAATGCTTTTTGGCTCCCCAAGCAAACGGACAGTTGATTGTTTACCAGAATGCGACTGGGACTCCTGCAGTGGTTTATGCATTCAACAAGGCACCAGCAAACCCAGCTGCATCATATTCTTTAAACATGCAGGATGATGGAAATTTAGTCTGGAGCGATAATAACGGCCTCGTCGTATGGTCCATCAATCCAGTTACACCGTTATTCACCATCACCAATCCATCAACAATATACAACGCTGTAATGAATGGTGGAAGCACCTTAAACAGCGATTGTAACTCATTTGGATGCGGGATTTCTTCGCCAAACGGCGACTATTTGGCAGTGATGCAGCACGACTGTCTTTTCGCCATCTACACTGCAGATATCAAGACTCAGCTGTACAAGACCAACACTTACCAAGGCGGAACTCCAAAGTGTTTCTTGGCTGGTGAAACCAACGGACAATTGGTGGTATTTAAAACCTTGAATGGCGTAAATACCAAATTACAAGTGCTGAATCCAAATACTGTTGCCAAGTTTGATAATTATACTCTGACTCTTGGTGACAGTGGTAATCTGATTTGGGCTGATAGTAAAGGTAATGTCGTTTGGTCGGCTTTACCAATTCTAG
>JADIIU010000228.1:0-11020 GCA_027603945.1 Terramyces sp. JEL0728
CCTTGAGTGTATTTCCTTGAACTTGCTTGAGATAAACGCAAGGATTTTTCATAAACTGCTCCAATCAATAATGTCTTGACGTCCACTTGGATGGTGTTAAACAACTGCATGGAAGTCTTTTCAAATAATGTTTTTCCCAGTTGTAACGCTGCAATAATGAACGAAATTGTTATACCAGAATCAAAATATAACTGCGAATGCGGATATCCCGGAGTGAGATACAACAGTATTTGGGTCATGAATGTGGGAATTGTTAAAATACAAGCAACGGAAATGGCTTGTAACAACAACCCAAACAAGAATCTTATGTAGTAATGTTTAATAAAAATGCTTGACAAAGTCACTTTTTTGGCTTGCGGATCTGTTTTCTGCTGCTTGAATGAAATCCAAAATGGATCCAGGAGACCGGCCAAATAGTCAGCTTGATTAGTGTCAGGCAAATCATACAAGTCCTGAATTAATATTAGTTACTTGTTCCTGGAGGGGTTTCATTGCTCCTTGGAACATTAGCGGAGTGATCCATTCCATCGTCAGGAAATTTAGTGGAGTGATTCTTACTTGCTTTCTCTCCATTTTGCAAGAATATTTTTGTCCAGAAAATAATTTTTGTGATGATACATTGAGGTTTCCTTTTTTGGAAGTGGAGTAAAATGAGTCACTCAACCAAATTTGCTAAAGTTCCAGCAATCTGGAATAAAGCTCAAGTTTGTGTGCGAGAAATCAAAGCTCTGTTAATTTTGATAAAATTCAAAATTATTTGTTTGATCCTGCAAGAATTAGGCTAAAACTCGGAATCTAGATCAAATGCCAAAAATCCACCAATAATGAAATAAAATAGGATTAATAAAAGAGTTGGTATTTAAATAATTTACTCCTTTCCGAATCTTTTGGAGTTGGTTATACAGTGTTGGACAATTAAGCAGTAAAAATTCGGGAGGTACCTGTCCAGTCACCAACGCCACATCATGAGGCTTGAACTTTAAAACCAGGAAAAATTAATTATGGCCAATGTTTCGAGGAGAATTCCAACCAATCTGGCTACATGAACTTGATAATGGCGATTACAAGCATCTACTAAAGAGCCACACAAAGTTGACTGACAGCGAATTAGGTACTCTCGTACAAACGGAGGCATTCCATCGTTCAGACCATAACCAATTCAAAATCAAGGAAGAAGCAAAGAAATTATCTCGAGAACAGAAACTATCGCTTGTAAAGAGACACCAACACTTGGTTAAACAGTTCCAGATGTTTGAAAAAGATCAAGAGTTTGATTCGCTTTTTACTGAAATGGGATGGCAACCCGAATCCGAAGCATTAGATATTATGCAATTACAAGTACATGACCAGCATCAGTATGAACTGCAGCCTAATGAATCAATCAAGAATATGTCTATTGGTGATTTTGAAGATATTATCAAATTTTATTCTCCTTCCTATAGTTCAGTTGAATGGCGTAGAGAATTGGTCAAGCTGGAATTGGCTGACGGTGGTGTATTTTGTCTGCTCTTTGATGGAAAAGTCGTGTGCAGAATCAGACTTGCCAAGATTGATGAAGGCGTTTATCTTGTTAGCGGGGCAGACACATTAGCTGAACATAAACGCAAGGGATATGCTACCAAAGTGTTGATGGCGACTCTTAATTCTTTACCCCGGGGTGATTTGGTGTTCTTGCAAGTTGAATCCAGTAATGTTCCCGCAATCAAGTTGTATGAAAGAGCTGGATTTAAAACTATAGCGACTACCAATGAAGTTTGTTATTCGAAATAAATAATTTCCTACCAGAAATTTAAGGGCTGCAAAAGGGTGTTCAATAATTTTTTGTTGTAAAAGTATCGTTTGATATGCATCGAAGGAAGAAGCGTAAGATAGCAACCCGATAATACAAGCTGCCAGCAAAACAACGCTCATACATGCCGAAAAACATCATTCAACAAGCTTTGAAACCCCATTTGGAGTTTGAAAAAAGTTGTCCGAAATCTAGATCATGAATTATTTCCATTCTGTAATTTCAGTAGATGATAAAGTAAAAATCAAAGATTGCTTGTACGGCGATTATGAAATCACAGATCCGGTGATTGTAGACTTGCTTTCCTCTCCCGCCCTCAAACGTCTGGATAAAGTACTACAATACGGTGTACCCTCACTAATCAACAAATGTCCTCCACTAACCAGACTGGAGCATTCTGTAGGTGCAATGCTACTAGTCCGTAAACTAGGTACTCGCAGTTGACAATAGGCGGAAGCATTGAAGAGCAAGTATCAGCACTGCTCCATGATGTGTCTCATACAGCCTTCTCGCATGTAATCGATCATGCATTTCCCGGAAAGAGTTATCACGAAGAACACAAACTGGAATACATTGAAACAACAAATATCAAGCAGATATTAGAAAAACACGGGCTAGGAAATCATGTACTTGAAGAATGTGATTATCCGTTACTGGAAAGGGATAAACCAGATATTTGTGCGGATAGATTAGATTATGGGTTGAGGGATATACTTGTTTTTGATATTCTTGGTATTGAAGATGTCAAGGAGATTGTTGGATCGTTGATTGCCTATCCATCAGCTAGTGATCCAAACAGACGGATTGTATTCAATAATAACAAAGCAGCGGTGAAATTTGCTAACGCATTCATAAGGGTTGATGATGAAGCGTACTCTGGTCCAACAAATATCGGGCTTTATGAAATCGCAGGCAAGGCAATCAAACTATCATTTGATAAAGGGTATATCGGCACAACAGATTTATACAAACCGGATGATGAATTTTTTAACCTTTTGAAATCAATTGGAGATGAAGAAATCAAAGAATTGGTCCAACTGTTACACCAGACAGTTGAATTTGAAGAACGAATGGATTTCATGATTGAATACAAGTGCAAACCAAAGACTGTTGATCCTGAAATATTCAATGGCGAGTGGACAAGAGTTGGGTTGATTGATAAAGCGTTTGATCTGAAGAGGAGAAAGTATATCGAGAGTAGAAATGTTGCCAAATTGATTAATCTAAAAAGGGAATAAACAGTCATCTGCAAGACTAAATTTGGTGCTAAGCTTTTATTTACATGAGGATGAAATACCATCAGCAGCACTTTTCCAGCCAGCATCCAGCTGAAAATTACTATCATACAGCACGAATTCTCGCTCATATTTCAGCACTGTGTAATCTGCCAGCAACTGACTAACTGAATCAAACTCTTGCATTGCTTGACTATACCCGCCATGATACGTCCGCAAAGTAATAAAAATCTGCTGCCCATCAACCAATTTCTTGTACGCATTCCTCGACAAATGCAATCTATCTTTCAGGTATGATTCGTTAACGACACTCTTTAACATTTCCCTTTCGTTATCTCGTAAAAACAGTTTCCAATGAAACTCAAAGTACTGGCTCGGTTGAATTAGTGGTGGGTAATTACTAGCCAGTGATTCTATTTTTATGCGCAAGACATTTGTCCCAGTTGAGTTGATTTCTTTTTCTACTTGTTGCGTATACAGATGAACGTCATTTAAATCATTGAATGAACGGAATTTACTGTACATGACTTGTAATGGGTGTTCACCGCTGTCTAATTCTATTGCTGTTAGCTTTAAAGAGTGGCATTGTTGGACATTGGATAAAAGTGTTTTGTAATTGGATATCGTTTGGATTGTTATGTGGATTTCGTACAGAGTGCCCATTCGGTTGTTTATTTTGAAAGAGAATTTATTCCAGAGTTGTGTTGGATGATTCACCTGTCACGTGCACACATACACACTGGAAAGAACATTGAAGAAGTGAATAGAATGTAAAACCGTGGAGATAACATTATCGCGTGGTCATTAACGTAATGTACCGAGCTGATATTACAGTTTTGATGGATGATTCATTACAAAAACACGTGATCTTGGTTATAAATCCAAACAAAAATAGGAATTCGTCATGTCTGAAGCAATTGATATCGAAGATGTTGATGAAAAGTGGATTTACCCTGCATTTGCATACATCCTCCACACAATCTTGGATTCTGTCTACAGGGACAATCTCTTTCTCAGAGGATCACTGCTAACCGCCAGTTACTTGCGAGAACACAATATTGATTTCCGCAAGCCAAAAGACCTTGACTTTGTCTATTACGAAGAACAGCATACAGTAGAAAACGAAACGGATGCAATTCCAACTGTAGAACCAACTAAAGAGTACTTTGACCGATTCGACACAATGATCAAACATTTCCAAAACGAAATAATGGACGGTATTTGTGACAATTTCAACATGTTTACTATAACAGCAGTGCATAAAACGTGGGAAGAAGCTCGGTTTCCAGGCAGAAAGGTAATGATAAAATTCTACCCTGAAGATTACGATGATTGTTTTGAAATCGCTGTTGATTTTGCATGTGGAGACCCTATAATTACCCACCATCAACATTTTGAACTTTCAGCAATCATACCTCCTGAATTCGAGTATGACGAATCTTTGGTTTGCAATGTCCCTGTGGTTGGTATTAATATGCTCTGTGCGTGGAAGATTCATAGCGCAATGTGCGAAGAGCGATGGAGACCGAAAGATATATACGATTTATCGCTGTTACTCCCATACGCTAAAGACACTTTTCTACCTTTTTTGAACTGTGCTTTTTCAGTAACCAAGAATTTGGATGAAAAGTTGAAGTTGTTGGTAAATGGAGAGTTTTGTGATGGACAAGAAGGTGAATGGAGCGAAACCGAGTATGGAAAGATGTGTAGTTTGGAATCTGCCGTTGAAATCATTTCGTTTGAACTTTCGCGGTTGGTACCTGATACTCTGTGGAATAAAAAGATTTGAAATTGTTTTATGAATGTTTCACTACTTTTGATGGATTTGCTTGTAATCTGATTATCAATCCCTATATAATTCGAATTGCAGATATGTGAGTCATCAATCACAATTTTAACTATTGTTGAGACGTAATGAGGTCGTATGGTGAAGAGGGAAAAAGACGGAATATGCAGTAAATGAGAGAAACTGGTTAAAGGACGCTATCTTTACCAATACAAGCGGAACATCTTTGCCTTCACCAATCCTCGGTGTTTCATCGGTAAGTTCCACAATGGATCGGGAACCAATATTTAACTTGAAATTCTGGACTAATTTTCTTGCAATGAAACGAAAGCAAGTGCGGGTCAATCCACTAAATTTCCTGACGATGGAATGGATCACTCCGCTAATGTTCCAAGGAGCAATGAAACCCCTCCAGGAACAAGTAACTAATGTTAATTCAGGACTTGTATGACTTGCCTGACACTAATCAAGCTGACTATTTGGCCGGTCTCCTGGATCCATTTTGGATTTCATTCAAGCAGCAGAAAACAGATCCGCAAGCCAAAAAAGTGACTTTGTCAAGCATTTTTATTAAACATTACTACATAAGATTCTTGTTTGGGTTGTTGTTACAAGCCATTTCCGTTGCTTGTATTTTAACAATTCCCACATTCATGACCCAAATACTGTTGTATCTCACTCCGGGATATCCGCATTCGCAGTTATATTTTGATTCTGGTATAACAATTTCGTTCATTATTGCAGCGTTACAACTGGGAAAAACATTATTTGAAAAGACTTCCATGCAGTTGTTTAACACCATCCAAGTGGACGTCAAGACATTATTGATTGGAGCAGTTTATGAAAAATCCTTGCGTTTATCTCAAGCAAGTTCAAGGAAATACACTCAAGGACAGATTTTGAACTTGATTAATATTGATGTGGAAAAGATTAGTATGTCGTTCATTCAAATTGCTTCATTATTCGTTTCACCAATCAATGTCATAGTGTCAGTCATTTTACTCGGGCAGAACATGTAAATGTCCTTAATGGTAGATTATATGCAGTATGGGGCGGTGCCGGCTCGTTATTCGCGATTCTTATTTTGCAGATGGCAGTCATTGGATTGCTCGTCAGTTTCCAGAAAGGATTTTTGCTATGCGGCGATCGCCGTTTAAAGGCTCTACGTGAAATGCTGTATGGAATCAAGATTATAAAGTATAGATCGTTGGAAAACTTTTTTATGGAACGAATATCAAAGATTCGTGATGAGCAAATAGCAATTTTGAAAAAGTATTATATTCTGCAAGTGTACTTTGTTGGAATGATTCAGATTGCTCCAATTTCCATGGTAAGGATTGTGTAACTGTAGCCAATTGGTGCATTTTTGATCTATTCTGCAGTGTATGGAGATCTCTCTCCTGCTATTATCTTCCCATCCTTAACTTTGTTCAACAACCTTTTCCAACCAATCTTGATTATTCCTCAAGCCCTTACGGCTTTGGTGGTCGCCACCGTATCTTACAAGCGAGTAGTTGAATTCTTGGGGGCTGAAGAGGCTGATGAATTGGGAACAGTAAACACTTCAACTTTGGATTCAAATGGAAACATTCACCTGGAAATCAAAGATGGGTACTTCAAATGGGAAAGGACTTTGAACGAAAAGGAAGATGAAAAGATAACAGAGGGTGCTCAAGGGGGCAAGAAGGAAAAAGAAGTCGTAAAGCCAGAAGTAAATGATGCCTTCAAGATTGAGTCTGTTAATATCACCATCAAGAAAGGATCAAAGATTGGTATCGTTGGTCCAGTTGGTTCAGGAAAATCCTCAATGCTGTCTGCAATCATCGGTGAAATGCCAAAGAATTCAGGTACCTTGAGCATCGGAGGGAAACTGGCATACTGTTCCCAACAGCCTTGGATTTTGACTGACACGGTTGAAGGAAATATTTTGTTCAACAATGATTTGGACCAAGAAAGACTTGATGCCGTGCTGGAAGCAACTGGACTCGATGTTGATATGAAGCAACTGCCAGCTGGTGTCAAGACAGAAATCGGAGAAAAAGGAGTCAATTTGTCTGGTGGACAGAAAGCGAGAGTGGCTATGGCTAGAGCAATGTATCAAAACAATGACATTGTCATCTTAGATGATCCAATCTCTGCACTCGACGCTCAGGTGGGAAGAAAAGTGTTTACAGACGCAATCAAAGGGTTCCTCAGAGACAAGACTGTCATTTTAGTTACCCACCAGCTGCATTTCTTGCCAGAACTCGACCACATTATCACCATGGATAAAGGTGTTGTTGCGGAACAAGGAACGTTCAAGGAATTGATGGAAGCCAAGGGCAACATGTTTGAGATGATGAAGCACTATTCTGTCGATGAAGAAGGCGGCGATACCACCAAAAAGGAAGAAATGGTAAAGAAAGAAGAAGAAAAGGTTGAAACTAAAGGCGGAATTATTGTTCAAGAAGACCAAGAAAAGGGATCCGTGTCCTTTCAAGTTTACTGGCACTATTTTCAACAATGTGGAGGTGTTCCATACCTGGGTGCAATTATCATTACATCTTCGCTCAGCTCTGGAGTACAACTTTTCAACAATATTTGGCTCTCTTGGTGGACAAGTAACCCGCCTAAATACGATTTTGACAAGGCAACTTATATGCGCGTATATGGTTTACTAGGTCTGGGCCAATTCCTGTGCGCCTTGTTATTGACCACTGCTTTCTTGACTGGTGGATTCAAGGCATCCAAATTCTACCACAAGAAAGCTCTTGGAAGTTTGTTGGTAGCTCCAATGGGCTATTTTGATTCTCAGCCGATTGGTCGTATTTTGAATAGAATGTCCAAGGATATTGAAAGTGTCGATCAACAAATTTGGATCATTTTGTTTTTGGTTATTAAATCACAGATTTTGAACTTGATTAATATTGATGTGGAAAAGATTAGTATGTCGTTCATTCAAATTGCTTCATTATTCGTTTCACCAATCAATGTCATAGTGTCAGTCATTTTACTCGGGCAGAACATGTAAATTTCCTTAATGGTAGATTATATGCAGTATGGGGCGGTGCCGGCTCGTTATTCGCGATTCTTATTTTACAGATGGCAGTCATTGGATTGCTCGTCAGTTTCCAGAAAGGATTTTTGCTATGCGGCGATCGCCGTTTAAAGGCTCTACGTGAAATGCTGTATGGAATCAAGATTATAAAGTATAGATCGTTGGAAAACTTTTTTATGGAACGAATATCAAAGATTCGTGATGAGCAAATAGCAATTTTGAAAAAGTATTATATTCTGCAAGTGTACTTTGTTGGAATGATTCAGATTGCCCCAATTTCCATGGTAAGAATTGTGTAACTGTAGCCAATTGGTGCATTTTTGATATATTCTGCAGTGTATGGAGATCTCTCTCCTGCTATTATCTTCCCATCCTTAACTTTGTTCAATAACCTTTTCCAGCCAATCTTGATTATTCCTCAAGCCCTTACGGCTTTGGTGGTCGCTACCGTATCTTACAAGCGAGTAGTTGAATTCTTGGGGGCTGAAGAGGCTGATGAATTGGGAACAGTAAACACTTCAACTTTGGATTCAAATGGAAACATTCACCTGGAAATCAAAGATGGGTACTTCAAATGGGAAAGGACTTTGAACGAAAAGGAAGATGAAAAGATAACAGAGGGTGCTCAAGGGGGCAAGAAGGAAAAAGAAGTCGTAAAGCCAGAAGTAAATGATGCCTTCAAGATTGAGTCTGTTAATATCACCATCAAGAAAGGATCAAAGATTGGTATCGTTGGTCCAGTTGGTTCAGGAAAATCCTCAATGCTGTCTGCAATCATCGGTGAAATGCCAAAGAATTCAGGTACCTTGAGCATCGGAGGGAAACTGGCATACTGTTCCCAACAGCCTTGGATTTTGACTGACACGGTTGAAGGAAATATTGTTTTTAATAATGAATTCAATCAGGCCCGTTTTGATAAAGTACTTGAAGCAACAGGTTTGAACAAGGACATGAAGCAATTCCCAGCTGGTGTCAAGACAGAAATTGGAGAAAAAGGAGTCAATTTGTCTGGTGGACAGAAAGCCAGAGTATCGATGGCTAGAGCAATGTATCAAAATACAGATATTGTCATCTTAGATGATCCAATCTCAGCACTCGACGCTCAGGTGGGAAGAAAAGTGTTTACAGACGCAATCAAAGGGTTCCTCAGAGACAAGACTGTCATTTTAGTAACCCACCAGCTGCATTTCTTGCCAGAACTCGACCACATTATCACCATGGACAAAGGCGTGGTAGTTGAGCAAGGAACGTTCAAGGAATTGATGGAAGCCAAGGGCAACATGTTTGAGATGATGAAGCACTATTCTGTCGATGAAGAAGGCGGCGATCACACACAAAAGAAAGACAAAGTAGATGACAACGACGATAATGCGGGAGAAAAAGGAGGAATTATTGTTCAAGAAGACCAAGAAAAGGGTTCAGTCTCTTTCCATGTCTATTGGCACTACATTCAACAATGCGGTGGCTATCCATATTTGATTGGTATTTTCATTTGTGCTGTTCTTAATGCATCCGTTCAAGTATTCAACAACTTGTGGTTATCTTGGTGGACAAGTAACCCGCCTAAATACGATTTTGACAAGGCAACTTATATGCGCGTATATGGTTTACTAGGTCTCGGACAGTTGATTTGCGCATTATTGATTATTGCTACATTTTTGATTGGAGGATTCAAGGCATCCAAATTCTACCACAAGAAAGCTCTTGGAAGTTTGTTGGTAGCTCCAATGGGCTACTTTGATTCTCAGCCGATTGGTCGTATTTTGAATAGAATGTCCAAGGATATTGAAAGTGTCGATCAACAAATTTGGATCATTTTGTTCTTGTGCACAATATCTACTGCTGGATTGATTGCCAATGCTATATTTATGGTTTACGTTGAAATCAAATTATTGGCACTAATTGGACCATTGATGTTGATCTTTTTCCTTATTATCGCCTATTACCAACGCTCAAACAGGGAATTCAAGAGATTCGAATCCACTAATAGATCTCCGCTTTATGCACATGTCAGTGAAACCCTGGCTGGTTTGGCAACTGTGAAAGCGTTTGGTGTTGAAAAACAATTTATTATGCGCGAAAGAAAGTTGATGAATGTCAGCAATATGCCAACTTACCTACGTCTCTTTGCAGCAACTTGGGTTGGTTTACGACTGGAATCTCTTACTTGTACCATTACATTAGTTCTGTGTTTGTTGGGTAGTTCAAGCTCTATCGACGCGTCTTTAATCGGTCTCGCATTGACTTATGCTATTGGGTACACTTCGCTATTAAGTTTGTTGTTAATGTCCTCCTCTCAACTCGAAAATGAATTCAACTCTGTTGAGCGTTTGTCATACTATTGTGATAAATTGCCAATGGAAGCAGCATTCAAGTCCAGTGATGATCCAGATAGAAGCAAGTGGCCGTCTTTTGGTGAAATCTCTGTCAAGAACATCACCATGGCGTATCCTTCTCGTCCTGATTTGCCAGTGTTGAAGGATATTTCATTTGATGTCAAGGCTGGCGAAAAGATTGGCATTATTGGAAGAACTGGTTCAGGAAAGTCGAGTTTGATGACAGCGCTGTTTAGAATTGTCGAGTTGTCTGAAGGATCGATTTCTATTGACGGCGTTGATATTTCCAAAATTGGTCTGGAAGCATTGCGAAAGAGTATTCAAATCATTCCGCAAGAACCAGTGTTGTTTACTGGCACTATCAGAGACAACTTGGATGTGGAATCACTGTACCAAGACGATGATATTTGGCGAGTGCTGGAAATGATTGGGTTGAAGGGATATGTTTCATCGCTAACGGATAAGCTGGAAAGCGCAGTTGCCGAAAATGGAGAAAACCTGTCTGTTGGACAGCGGCAGCTAATTTGTTTGGGAAGAGCTATATTGCTGAAACCAAGAATCTTGATTATGGACGAAGCAACAGCGTCGGTCGATGCTGAAGCCGACAAGCTTATCCAAGTCTCCATCAAGACACACTTTAAAGACACGACTGTATTATCCATCGCTCATAGGTTGAACACGATCGCCGATTTCGACAGAGTGTTGGTGCTGGAAAACGGAGTAAAGAAAGAATATGAGGCACCGCACACACTGTTATCGGATCCAACCAGTCTCTTTTCTCAACTTGCCGATGCAACGGGTCCAACCAATGCTGCAACTCTCAGACAAGTTGCCAAA
>JADIIU010000229.1:0-11011 GCA_027603945.1 Terramyces sp. JEL0728
AAACTTTAGTATTTCATCAACAGTAATAAACCATTCACTCGTAATATAATTTAAACGGCTTGTCCACTCCAACATCCAACATTTGACGTTTGATTGGTCGAGAGCAATTTCAGTAATAAATACAACTACCTCAAAAATGCATGAAATCAATTCGGGTATATACTAAAACATTCCTTTTATCAAGGATTTTAGACTCAGTTAAAATAATCATTATCATTAAAGAAAAAAAAGTATTACCACATAAATATCCAAGTGTCGCGTAAAGTATAACCTTCCAAGAATAAATCACTTTATTAATAGCAATTTGAAGTTGGAACAAAAGCATAATTTGCCAATCCATTTGCACCATTATTGTTTGGTCCAAAAAGGGAAGCAAAAGAAGTGGTATCAACTTCAAAGTGAGTAGACACACTTTGGTATGGTGGTGGTGAAGCTCCACATCCGTCTGAAATGGTAACGAATACTGTTGCAAAACTGGTGCTCAATTTAACACATTGCCCACAATTGCTGCTTCCCCATGATAATCCACCCATAGCTGTAGCGCCTCTGTTAGTACCAATGAAGGGGTTGAGGTTTGGATATTTTTGGCCAAAGAAACTAGAACAAGCCAAGCTACTTGTTGGGGTGGTGGAATAGTAATTGTGCTGGGTAATGGCAGCTTGTTGGGTACCACCCGTGCCTCCAGTACCGCCAGTAGTACCAGTACAAGGTCCAGATTTACAACCAGCTCCACAATAGGTATCTCCAGTTCCACAATCTAATATTATATAAATCTTACATCCATATTGAGACATGCACAAGCCTGCAGCACAACCGCCAGAAGTACATGGCCCAGATTTACAGCCAGCACCACAATAGGCATCTCCAGTTCCACAATCTAATGTAAACTAGTATCATACACCCATATTGAGACATGCACAAACCTGCAGCACAACCGCTTGAAGTACATGGCCCAGATTGACAGCCAGCTCCACAATAGGCATCACTAGTACCGCAATCTAATGTAAACTAGTATCATACATCCATATTGAGACAAACACGATCCGCTAGGGCATAAAGTAATTTTGGAAGTAGTTTTGAAAGTAGTGTTTCGAGCCACTACTGGGTCAGAAACTGGTGCCGTGTTAGCAGGGTTCTGCTTGAATGCCCTTTCAATCAAGAGAGAACCAATGCTTCCTACGATCAATCCCATGGCGATATAACCAAACTTCTTTGCAAGGTTAAATCTTTTGGATGGGAGAGCAGGAGATTCACCATCTTCTGAATTATTGATGCGTACATGTTTGACACTCCAGACTCCACGTTCAGATTCCATGTTTTGTTAGTCCAAAGCGAAATGAAGGTCTTGGTTTTTTAAAGAAGGATTACGCAGTCAATGGGGCTAGGTCAAGTATATAAATGGAAATTCGCCAAACACCCATGATTGTCTTTAAGCCGAATCGGGTTACAGAGAATATGTCTCCTCGTTTACGGTGTTCTAATTAGCAAATTGATACAAGACGTGTGTAATTATGCTACCCATCTTTCCTGTATAATAATATTAGCAAATGATGGAGGCAGAGATAGCTCTAAAAGAACGGTTGCTTTTTGACATCAGGGACCTTCCATTTATAATTAAATAGAGCAACCTTTGCGAAACCAGCCCCAGTTTTGGACAACCCCTTCAATATATATTTCTTCTGTTTAAATTTATCTGATGTTGGTATTTTTGTTTTCGTGTTATAAGGATCGGGAGTTACGCGAAATAAACTGATGAAAGTGGTGAACTCACCATTCCAACATGATCTCAATGCCTTAATAAATTAAACGCGATTTGTCTGGTCGAGCAACTCCAAATCAAAATGAGCTAATCAATTCTTACGTGATTGTTACTTGCACACCAATCACAAGATTGTCGCGTTGGCAACGGGTTCCGCAGCATTGAGGATACCTTGAAGATGATCTGGCACTCTTTTAAAATAACCAAAGGGTCGAGTTTCTTTCCAGATACAGCTAGTAAAACTGAGCATTTGCAGTCGATTTTGTCTTACAAGTGAAAAACATGTGGAATGGATTGAAATGGTTAGTGATTTACGTATAGATAGAGAAAAGAGAGTAAATCGTTGGAATGATGCAACAATTCAACCAAATAGAGCAGCACTTGCATTTCACAAGACCTTGTGCTTGATATATCGAATGGCAGGTGGGGCAGAAATGCAAGATGAAGAGTGTTGGGATGACGATGAATTAGGACCAGTAAATACTGCTGAATTGAAACAAAGGTTTAATATTAATGATTCTGCTGATACATTGTATCCAGTTTCTTGAGTTATTAATAAATGTACAAGTTCTTTTCTTGGAGAATGGCTGGTGGTAATCGAATAGGGTCATGTTTGATTGCATTATTCTCTAATTCGCCAATATAATCTTGAATCATTTGTCTGGTGTTGTCACATCTCGAATTCAACATTCACTGATCACAGGTCCGCTACTGCTCCAAATCAATCAAGAATGTAACCGAGAGTCTTAATTTGGTTCCATTTGCGCAACTACTTGAAACCCTAAAGAATCATTTTTTGTAAGGTTTAACTGGATTTGGAACAAACATTTGCATAAAAGCCAAAATCATGAATTCAATCCCTAATGAATATCACAGCTACTCTAGAACAACTGAACGATTTTGGCGACTACCTTGAAGATAACTGGGGGATAATTATACCAGTAATCGAAACACGGCCAATTGCTTATAGAGTATTCTATCGAGTTGTGCAGCTAATGCCTTCATATCCAGACACAGTCTATGGAATGGCGAATGCTGTGCTATGCTACCTTACTTTTGTGAATATGCTGTTTTGCTTATGGAATAGACACTTGCTAAGACACAACAAGGAATCACCAACAACAAAAACAATCAGAATGGTTTTTTGGTATACAGAGCTTGCACTTTACACTTTGTTTTATGGCTCTGAGCTGTACCTGACTCAAGTGATTTACAAGGAACCTGGAACTGTAATTCATCATTTGATTGCCTTTTTGATTTTCTATGAACTGCTGGACATCAAAAAAGTTACCCTGCTGACCTTGTTTCCTTTATTTGTTCATGAATGGTATTTCCTGACTTACTCGCTGGAATGGGTTGTGCTGTACAATCTTGCAATGCTGGTTTTGGGGTATTTTGGATCGGTAAAAGAATATGGAAAGAGACTTGTGTGGTACTGCATAGTTATACAGTATGTAAACTATTACTTTGAATGCGCAACAAAAGGCAACGAAAGAATGTCTGTTTGTGTGGTAATCGACGGGTATCCGCACCTTGGAGCTACTATTTCTCTTGGGCTTTTTAGTGGAATTACTACCTATCTGTATTATTCGCTGACTAGGGAATCAAAAATAAAAACAGAGTGATTATTCGCTGACTAGGGAATCAAAAATAAAAACAGAGTGATTTATCCATTATTTTGTAGCTAAACGCTGCATTTCCGCTTGAATAACATTGTCCTTATTCAGCAAATTTTGAATGATTCTTTTATTTCAGGAATCGATGGACATAGTTGATTATTCCCAATTCAAAACTAAATGCCAAATGTGCCGACAATAATTCATTGTCAAACCCTGAAATCTCTGCGTAAGGACTGTCAACATTGTATCCCTCAATATATTCTGGTATTAGTCCGGCAGAAGCAGTATAATGCATTGCACATACAGCAAGTCCCATAACCAGTGAAGCAGCAAACACAGCGTGTTTGCTACGCAGAAAGAATAGAATCCATAATGCGACTGTAGCCACCACTGAGGCAATAACGATAGAAACTGATAAATGCATTGGGTTCATCGTCATTTTTACATTTGCAACTCTAACTGCTGCCATTCCACAATAGTGCATTCCAGCTACACCTAATCCAGTAAAGATACCGCCCAGTACAAACACAATTCTGTCTCGGATGCACAAGGAAAAAAAGGTAAATTCGCGGAGGTAGTTTAGAGCTGCACTTTCCGTTTTCATTTTCTGCAACAGTTTTGTCAATGCATTTGATTTCTTTGTTGATTTGGGCTGGATTCTTGCTTCACTCGGTTTCGGAGATAGCAAGGCGTTCTTTGATAAATTGGATTCATTAAATCTATGATCACGAGAGTTGTTGATTGATTCATTGACTTTGATTTCGCGTATAACTGATTCGTCATCAGCTTCTGATATAGCAATAGGAGGTCTTGGTTCATCACTTGAAGATTCTTTTCCTTTTGAATAGTTTGCAAGTGTGTTTCTAAACAAACCAAATGCATATGCAGAAGTACACAGCCCAAAATAGACTGAGAATATACCGACAAATAGTGATACCGAAGTGTATAGTACATTTAGATTTAATGGAGCGAAATGATTGTTGTTAAAGTAACCTTGACTGACAATTGCATCCACTTGATCGCTCTTGTCATCAGGAATAATAAAGAAAGAGAGTGCGTGGATCCCAATAAAGTGCATACCCCATATTCCACATGCACCAAGAGCGACTGCAGCGATAAACATATTGAAAAGTGTCAAGTAAGAGTCAGTCATGCCTTCAACAAATGTTCTACGCTCAAGTCGTATTCCAGGATCCGTGATACTGCATGACGACTGGACGACTCCTTCTGATTTTATGCTCTTTGCGCTTGATTTCTTTCTATCCAGCTTTCTTTGTACAAGCAACTTTAACAAATGCGAAATCACTTCGATTGACGTGAATGCTCCAAACACTGCAGCCCAGAATGATACGAATATGGTCAGCCAATCCCAACTAACTACGACCAACATTCGCTGGAAAGATAAAAAGGTTTGAACCCTATAAGCGATTATTTGATTATCACCTCCCATTATTATGTCATTGTTAATAAACCCTAGCCCTGTAGCTCAATCAGTCCACAAGTTTATTCAAAGAAAGATTACTAATAATTCGTGTTACTATGGTCTCATTTGGATATTCATCACGTACTCTTGCCAATGCACGCACACAAAAGACTCAAAGAGTGTGCGATAAAGAAATGTTCACCTATCGCGAATAATGCCTACATGAGACGTCATTTATTCATGGTTTCAACAATCTCTTTTGGATATGCTTTTATAGAACAGTCCAGTGGCACAGGCTTGGCGTCCACCAAACTGAAATCCAGATGTCAAAGATTTGTGAAAGCTTAAATTGGATGAAATTTTTCAACAATTGCAAACTAGGTAGAGCCCAACAAGTTCAATTAATGCCAGAATGAGTTTCAGGTTACCTAATCAGCCAGAAACTGAAAAAGTCGTTCAACTTGTTCAAAAACGGCCACTGACCGCAAAAGTGCCAAATGAAGGTAGACAAAGAGAGATTTATATATAAATACAATTGCTGCGGACAAATACTGCATGTCCAACTACTCAAAGACTTTTATTGCAGTCATCTGCGGTGCAGCTTTACTGTCAGATGGATACGTCAACAACTCGATTTCAGTAGTTGTCAGTTTATTGAAAAAACAATATCCAGAAGCAGCTGCCAGCAACAAGGAATTGTTTTCTAGTATTGTACCATTCACCTACCTGGGCACTATTGTTGGTATGCTGACATTTGGTTGGATTGCAGATAAATATGGAAGGAAAGCTGGAATGATTTCTGCCAACTTGTTGTTGATTTTCTTTACTCTGTGTTGTGCTGCCTCTTTTGAAATTGGAGGGACTGCAGATTCGCTGTTTTGGATGTTGCTTGTATTCAGGACATTCTTAGGCATAGGGATTGGTGCTGAATATCCTACTGGGTCTGTTGCTGCTGCTGAATCCACCGGAGAACAAGACAGTGGTGGCCATTCTTTGTTTGTGTTGGTCACTGACTTGGCAATTAATATTGGATTCATCCTGTCTCAATTCATTGCATTCTTACTTGCGCTCGTATTTCAATCTTCCCTGGATGGATTGCCAAACTATGATGCAATTTGGCGAACATTGATTGCTCTTGGTGTAGTAATCCCAATCGTCATCTTTTTCTATAGAGTTCAGTTGGCAGAACCTAAAGCTTATGCGGAAAACTGTCTCAAGATAAAAGTGCCTGTTAGTTTGGTATTGAAAAAGTACTGGTTTAGGCTTGTCGGTTGTGGTTTGATCTGGATGGTTTACAATCTAGTTGCCTTCCCGTTTGGAAATTTCATTTCGATTATTACTGACAACATTTACGGTTACGGGAGCAACTCTCTTTCTACTAATTACTGGTGGGACACAATGACTTTATTATTTTATATTCCTGGATCACTGGCAAGTGCGTTTTTTGTAAAGCGAATTGGACCTAAAAAGACTTTAATCTTGGGATTATTCTTGCAGGCAGTAACTGCGCTGGTTCTATATGTTGGATGGAATGCTATTCAACCAAGTGTTGGCTGGTTCTCTGTTGTTTATGGCTGCTTCCTAGCCTTTGGCGAATTGGGCCCTGGTGGTTGCATAGGATTGATTGCTGCTAATTCTTGTCCTTCAGCTGTTCGTGGCCAGTTCTATGGCATTGCTGCTGCTATAGGCAAGGTAGGTGCGTTTATTGGAACAAAATACTTTTTCGTTTTACAAGACGCGTTTGGAAGCCCAACTTCTGTAGACTACAACAGAGGGCCGTTTATCGTTGCTTGTGCTTTGAATATCTTTGCCATTCTACTGGTCTTTATATTTGTAGGAATGATTGGTGAAGATGCTGTAAACCGCGACAATGCAGAATTTAGAGATTATTTGATTGACAACGGCTACGATTCCTCTGTATTTGGAGTTGAAGCAAGCCCTAAAGCTATAGAAAGTGATAAAATCACTAAATAATATATTTCACGATATTTACTCATGAATATAAATTAGAATCTTGTCTTTTTTGACAGCACCACAAAGAATGGTAACAAATAATATTCAATTTATATAATAATTCATATTTTTACATTCCATGCCCCCTTTGAGGCCGTCATCCTCACACTCAACTGCAGTATTGTGCCAATGAAAAAGGAACCGCCGCAAACCAAAATCGCAGGAGTAAAGTCAATCGTATTGTCCGCTCTCGTAAAGATTTGAATCATATATGCCCCAGCAATCGGTCCAAATAAACTACCAAACGAATTTCCAAACATGACTGAAGCAGTTTTAGTGCTGATATTCTCCTTTCCAAACAAACTTGCTGTCGCAGCTGGGATCACAGATATATATCCCCCAACACCAATACCATATAGTATAGAAAATAGAATGATTGAAGCAAGGTCGTGTGCTACCACCCATATTGCAAATATCGATACCAAGGCTGTGGTTAAACAAGCAACAAGCATATTCATGCAGCCAAGCCAATCAGCAGCCAAACCTAACCCGAATCGACCAATTGAACTACCACCGTTCATTAATCCCAAAACCAATGCTCCTTCAGCGGCAGTTAGTCCGTTCGAAACTGCGTAAACAGTGATGAAAAAGAAGGGAATAAAGTATCCAAATGAATTAAACACACTGGCAATTGCCATTCCGATAAACTTGTGGTCTGCCAAAAATTGTGCCATTACCCCGTCATTCTTTTTGCTTGGACGTATTCTTTGCTTTAGGAAGCAAGCACAAACAAATGAAATTGAACATCCTCCAATTGCCAGGTATCTTAACGACCTCTGCCAGTCAAAAGTAACCAGCAGAGCGTTGGTCAACGGACCAAGCAACAACCCGCCTACACCGGCGCCTATTTCAACATGCAGTTACCTGATGCTGCAAGACCAGTTGCAAACCCTCTACGTCTTTGGAACCAGTGCGACAATACTGAAATAGCTGGGTTGTACGATAAAGCTGAGCCTAATCCAAATAAAACACCTTGGGCCATCAATAACTGTAAATATGAAGTGCTGTAGGAAGCAATGTAAAGGGATGCAAACATAATCACCGATCCAGCAGCAGACACTTTGGCATATCCCAATTTATCTGCTAATTGGCCAGCAATAACTCCAAACAAAGTCAATCCAGATGCAGCAGAGGCTCCAATCAAAGATACTTCAATGGTAGATACATTTTGAAAAAACGGTAGTGTTTTATAGTACTGTTGAAACACGCCAAATGTAGTTATTTGACCTATAGATATAAAGTGGATGGCGAATGAGAGGAATATTTGAAAGTATCCGTATCCACCTTCTGGAAATTCAATTACCGCAATCATATCCTTGTCCGGGTCGTTTTTGTCCCCCATATCAACTTTGTTCATGATGGAAAATGCAATGACGTTTGACACCAACCTCGACGGAAAATATAAAGACACTCGAGTGTGAAATAGTTACAATTCGAGGGTATTTTATTGTTAAAAGTTGCATACAGAAGAAAACTCTGAAATATCAGCCAATCTCCAAACAAGATCGCTTCCAGCACAAGCGTACAGCTCAATAGAGTCTGTGGCAGAGACTGTTTGATAGACGCCAGTGAATTGCGACGCCATTTGTTGAATAGTCAAGCCTTGTGAACGCATACCTGCCATCTTTTGTAGCGGGCCGGCAGATAGAGAACACACTTGGTTGAAAAAAGTAGCTGGATCAGTCCCACCACATACTCCGTGTTTCTGCCATTCGCCAGTTTGGAATGACAGATCATTGTAACAGCCAGCCAGCGGTACTGGTGCATTGCTATCGCCTCCTGCACATTGCGAGTTTCCAAACGAACCAGTTTCTGGCCATAAACCGTGGACCATAGGAGTTGGCTGACGATAATTGCCACTGCCTCTTCCTGCTTCCAGTGCGAGAACCCCACAGTACGGGGCACCTTGACAATCGATACCGCGTTTATAGAGAGACAGAGCAGAAACAGCAGACACCAAGAACAACATTCTGGCGAATAGAAAATGTTTTTGCATTTATAGATTTTTACCACGTTTATTCATACCCGCGCCATGCAATGACCCACATGAACGGTCAGTGGGAAACCGAGTAAACATCCTTGGCCAAGATAATTATCCCTCAGACACTCTTGCAAATAAAATTCAATCGAGCTGGATCATTAGAGATGCCGTAATTGTAGCAGATTTTCCCGTTTGTTTTTTACTTTTTCCAAAACAGTCGCACTCCTTAACTAGCCGAAAATAGCATCGCGGGTTAACAGTAAATGTAAAATATTGTTCAAATAGCTGAATCGACCTCGCTAGAGTTACTACTGCATTAAAACGCCAGGATATTTTGTTTCCGATACTTTTTCACTTACTAGAGACCAATTATTACACCTACTGTCACACACTGTATCTTATGATGGACACGTTTCTTTCAAAGGGACTTGAATAAAAGGAAATTTTCTTTTCCAGTTTAGCCTTCATTTTCCAGTGTTGGTCAGAATAGATTTGGAAATTAAGTTTAGCAACTGGCCAAGTTACTGGTGCATCAACAAGCCGTGTATTCCCTCAAGAGGGCCAAACATATTTCATCATTTATTATTCGACATCTGCCTTTCTTCTTTTTGGTTTACTTTCTTCAAACTCTTCTTTGTGCTTTTCCTCTTTACAATACTTTTCTTCAATATTGGAAATCAATGCAGACAAACGAGATTCATTTCTCTTTTGAATCTCCATCTTTAACGCCAACTCATTCTCCTTTTCATTCTCGGTCTGCACTTGTTTCTTTTCTTTTTCTAGTCTTGTTTTTCTCTTTTTCAATTCTTTTTGATTGATTTTTGGGAACTGTCTGTAGACTGATAATTCACCTTCACTTAGAATAACGTACCTTGGTCGATTGCTAGCTGACAGATTTCCTTGTACCTGTCGAGATCGTCATAATTAGAAAGTGGAATGTGGTCAATCATATCCAGTAAATTTCCTTTTGTTTTAACATAAGCCAGAAACACATCGTTCCTTTCCTGCTCGGAATATCTATAAACCTTTTCATATTCCGCTGAAATATTAACTCTTAGTTACCAATATCACTTTCATTAATCTTTTTAAAGTAAAAATCATATTCCTTCTCGTCAATCTCTTTTGTCCTGTCGTAAACTTGTCTTTTCTTGGGATCAATCAAGCAAGAGTAAGCCAGGTTTATATCTTGGATTTTCTCATTGTCAACATCCTTGTTCTTGTCTGGATGATATAATAGAGCCAATTTCTTGTACTTTTGTTTGATTTCCGACGTAGTTGCTGTTTCTGGTAATTCCAAGATCTCGTACAGATTCTTTTTCATTTGTCAAACTTTTTATCTTTATACCAATGCTTGTCTGAACCAATGTTGTCTGAACCAATGCTGTCTGAACCAATGTTGTCTGAACCAATGTTGTCTGAACCAATGCTTATCTGCTTGTAATGTCGCAAGATTAACATATCCAAGAGAAAACTTTTATCTCATCATATAATCAAGCGATCTGTAATATAAAAGGAATGTATTAGGTATTAATCAAAGTCAGAATCCTCTTGTTCCTGTTCTTCTCGCGGTTTATGATTCTTGTTTACTTCCTCACACACATCCAACCAGTCAGAATACACATCTACAGGTTCAGTCAACGCTAAATCAGTAATATTTACATGTAATTGTCGTTTGCCAATCTACTGAACATGCTGAGCATTTCAACGACGCTATTTTTTGCTGTTGGTTGAACTTTACCGTTACTGTATCTTCGTGGGAACAAAAGAAGCATGGAAATGATTTGTCAAGAACTGTCTTTAGTTTTTTCTGTGGTTTTCTAGTTGTGGATTTGCGTTTTCCCATTCAAAAAATTAAAATTCTGTTTCATGAATGAAAAATTAATGGATGAATTACTGTGAGTGCGACCCAATACTGATCGACATGGATGCAAACCTTTGTGATTACAACATAGTCCGTTCCTGCTTGAGGATGGTATACTAGTTAACCTGTGCATTCCAATCGAATAGACTGGTTGTAATTATCAATTTAGAGCAGCTCAGCAACAAGATCAAGTTTAGCAAAGTCGAACTAACCAGCATTATTATTGCACAAGGAATCACTTGACATCGAATTGGTTTGAAACAGCTTTTCTGTGCCGGCTTTTTTAATTTAAAAGCACAAAGCAAAATAGTCAACTGACTGCATTTGACTATTATCAAAGCTAATTCTACGCGAA
>JADIIU010000230.1:0-10253 GCA_027603945.1 Terramyces sp. JEL0728
AATCATAGCCAAACGGAATTGGCTGCTGCGTTTTAAAGTCTTTGACCATCACAGAAACAACAGTGTCGTAAGTGTCAAATGGGTACGTGACAGTTTTAGCGTCCAAGATCGGTATAACTGAAGTTACCTGCTGCAGAAAATCTTTGGCGTCTTTGAAATCATTTGATTTTCCGTTAATGACGAGAGAGTAGTTGACAGCTGAGATGGACGAAGACACGACAGTTAATTGAAGGGCAATCGGGTTGAATGCCGCAATTTGATTGGTAACATTGACATCAGCAGAAACTCCAGCTCCAACTCCAGCTTTTTCTCTATTGTTGAACGACCTGTTGTTGATCCAGGTACAGACACCAATTACGCCCAAGTACAGCACAAAACATAATAAGAAAATCACCTTTTGGTGCAATTTTAGTCCTCCAACCTGATATGTCATTGAATGAGTTTCTTTCCTGTCGTCTTTATATATTTTTTCGGCGTTTCAGAATAATAGAAGTGTGGCTTTTATGGCAAAATAACATGGAAATTGGTGGTACATGCAATGGCGGTACTTTTGGAGGGAAATAAATATCTTATATGAAATAGTTGACACTGAAGAGCGAGCCGGGAATTCATTTGCTTACGCACCCCATGGAGTTTATTTGCGGGCATTGAGCATCAAAGAGGGCAGTTCAGGGACCAGGGAATTGGACAAAGGGAAGAAAGACACCGAAATTTAATCACAATAAACGAGTTATATATTAATTATCTGCGAGAGTTCAAAGTAGTAGAATATGGGAGATATTGCTCTTGCTTTGGTGTGGGTTTCCCGTCAGCAGTATATACAGTTACATAGTTGATCAAGCCCATTGCAACAGCTGCTGTAACCAGAAACATGCACGGGAAGAAGGCCAGAACATCCGCATTGCATCCAACAGGTGGGGCACCAGGTTGCGCATTACGGATATTTGGCAGCGCAAATAGGATAGCACCTACAGCAGCTATTGTCGGTGGTTCTACTTTTCTGCCTCTGGTCCAGATGGAAAGAGTAACCATGAATGCAGCACCAGATAGCACCCACATTGTGCAATATAAAAATATGCTAAAAACAATGGAAATAGTAGTTCGCTGCAAATTAATCGCAAACAGTTTTTCTACTGCTGGGCCATCATCGTTACCAGCGACATCGATAACATCAATATTACTTTTCCACAAATCGATACTCCCTGAAAAATCAAAACCAAATGGAATTGGCTGCTGCGTTTTAAAGTCTTTGACCATCACAGACACGAAAGTGCTGTAAGTGTCGAATGGATAAGTAACTGTCTTGGAATCTGTAATAGGAATCACACTGGTAATTTGTTGAAGGAAATCTTTGGCGTCTTTGAAATCACTGGCTTTACCATTAATAACAATCGAGTAATTTACAGCAGATACAACTGACGTAACTACACTTAGTTGAAGGCCATTAGAGTTGAATGATTGGATTTGGTTGGTTACGTTGACATCTGCGAGGACTCCAGCTCCAGCACCCGACTGTTCGCGATCTTGAAATGCAGCATTGTTCAAGAATGTACACAATAGTATCAGCCCAGCATAGACAATTAATCCAAGCAGGAATAGTAGTCTTTGAGATAGCTGTAATCCGCCAACTTTGAAAGCCATTTGTGGTCAAGGACACTTTCCGGCCTTTATACGCTACACTGTTTCAAATTATCACCTTGTGGCTCTTTGAGATATTAACTGCAATCACTTACTCTTGATGGATTTGTCGAGACAGATTCTTGCGGCATTTTGTAATATACTGGATTGTCCAATGTTTCACCTGCCCTACCAGTCTATTGCAAATCCACTTGTGAAATAATCAAGTTCCGACAAAGGCAGAGTTTTCCCCTTGTTTCTCGGTGTTTGGCTGGGGGTTTCAAACTAACAATCACAGGAAGGCGTCCATAACTGAAGCTTATCTGACCGCTTCTGTTGGCAATCATAGTCATATTGAATCCGCCGTAACCTTTGTACTTTAGACCCGCCCTTATCTGCAGCTAACCAGCTTTGAGAGACATGTTTTCAAATGACACTTTCGACTCACTGGTGGAGCCAAGAAAATCCCCTTGTACAAAGATTCAAAGTCAAAATAGTGCCAGAATCATCTTGTCAAAACCACCATTTTACTCTTCTCCATGGGTATTTCCACGAATGTTATCCACGCCATTGAGCTTATAAAATCCAGAACAATGTTTGAAATCCAAAATGGCACTCATCATTGGAGGCAAGCGTGTTAGTCAACGATTACTATTTGCACTTGGCGCCTTACTCTACATTGCGATTATCGTGATTTGTACAATCTTTAACGGGATGTCTTATAACCATCGTCAAGGGTCTGGCGTTGGTGGATTGACTTTTAGTAATGTAAACGTTTCAAACCAAATTATTGCGTTCAATCCCACTGCTCTTCAAATAACGGTAACAGTAATCTAAATTCAGCTGATTTCTTCGGTTGTATCATCAGTCAATTATTCCATCTTTATCAATGGTAAAGCCAATGATTTTAAAGTAAGATTTGTTGACACAGGATGCAAGAGATTCGCTTCAACAAGTATCAAGCAGTATTCCCATTATTGAAGCCCACACCGTAACATATCCATTTGATACTTATTATACTATCGTCTCGGTTCTCGTAAAGGATTTCTCTTCGCAGAAACCAATTCCATTCAGCTACGACTTTTCTGGTGCTATTGATTTGTGGAAGAGTGATATCGAAGCTTATGGCGATGGTAGCTCGTTAGGACCTACTGAAGAAACGCTGTTTGAAATCACTATTACGAGAACGTACATTACGATTGTATTCAGTATTTTCTTGTACGCTATCATGTGGGTCCTTTCTGGTGCTGCATTCATGGTTACTCTTTCCATCTGGACCAGAGGCAGAAAAGTAGAACCACCGACAATAGCTGCTGTAGGTGCTATCCTATTCGCGCTGCCAAATATCCGTAATGCGCAACCTGGTGCTCCAGCAGTTGGATGTAACGCAGATATCGTAGCGTTCTTCCCGTGTTTGATCCTAGTAACTGCTTCTGTAGCTATGGGTCTAATCAACTACTTTAGTGTATACAAAGCCGACGCCAAGGTACAACCAGCAAAGGCACCATTGGTACAAAATGATACTGTACTCAACATGGAAGGCGTAAGGGATAACAAACCCCCTTCGATTAAAAAGGAAGAAAGACCAGCTTCAGTAAAATCGGCCAAGAAGGACGAAAAGCAAGATGTGGTTGATTCTCAACCAAGGGCAGAGGTTCAATCTTACCAATACGAATAACAATAAATATATTAGTTATATCAGAGACAATCGCTATTGCGTTTGATTTCCGCTAGGATTGATGTCTAGGGTCAATTATATATACCAATTTGATAATTGTCGTTGCGCATTTCAGTGAGGAGTTCTGCAACTTCCAATTCTTGTGCAGTCGGAACGTTTAAGCGAGTATCGATCGGAATCTGGTACCTTAATTTGCTCTGTTTCTTTTTATGCTTTATCGGTAATATTTTGCGCTGTGAAATTGGTTTTGGTTGGTTTGCGCCTTTGGTTAGCACTTTAATCGCATCACTTTCTAGTGTTATACTTTGATTACCAAGTTCTTGTATTGATAGATTGGTAATCATGTCGCTCAGATCTTGGATTGTCATGGCGAGTTGAAGAAAGCTAAATTTTCCCAGCCTTTGAAATATACAGTAACCTCTGTTTATTACACAGCTAGTATCTCTGTTTATTACATAACTAGTATCTCTATTATCACATGTAACTATTACAAATCAATCTTCAATATATACAGTTTCCAGCTCTACATAGTCTACCGTACGCTGCCTAGACCTGTAGATATATTCAACGATCAAAGCACTCGCAATACCAAACGCACTTCCCTTTAGATTCGCCTACGATTAAAACCAAGTACTAGAATATCCTGGAAATCAAATTGACGATACGGAAGCAGCCCTTGAACAACTTCGCTCCCAAATGAAACCAGTAACATTAATATTACTGTTATTAGTGCGTTTTTAAAAGTGTTCCGCTGCCATACAAAATATAATACAATTGAAAGAATGTAAAATCCAGTAAAATGGAGTGTCTTGTCGTTCTTGAGGAATTGCGGTAATAGTGGGACGATAGCTGAATTTGGGAGAAACCCTAACAGCGCCAAAAGCCCAAGTATTACTCCAAGCAGAATCACACACTGGTATCGCATTCAATTTGAGAAAAGGAGACAAAAACCGCACCATAATTTTATTAATATTTTTTAACCTTCTTTTTGGGATCTTCTTCATCCTCAATTGCTCTCTTTTTGTTTTCTTTCTTTTCATCTTCATTTTTGGCCTTCTTTTTCGTTTCCTTTTCCTCAATCTTTGGCAGGTTCAGCGAGTCGACCCTACAATTAACCTGGGAATACCATTTGGTGTGTAGCTGCTTTATCGTTTTAGCTACTTTCTTTCCATCTCCTCTCACTGAAAATGCAACGAATCTGTTTTCTTTTACTTTCTCGGCCCATTCATCTTCGCTTCTCTTCCATTCGCAAACTGCTCGCTGTTTCTTTTGCTTGTCCCACGGTTGCACTCCAGAGTAGCATTCAAACGGATACTTTAATTCTATTGTAACTCGAGATTCGTGAACTCCAGTCTGTAACCACATCTTTAAAATATCTCGCTCGTCAATGGAAAGTTTCGCTCGGTGAGTGACCATTGTCTTTGTGCTGACTATACAAAAATATTCAATTACTAAAGTTTGTTTAATTACTTTTAATACTGTTTGGATACGCTCTTTTGGATCTGGGACTAGGCCAAAGTCGGATTCAAAGAGATTTCCTCTTTCAAATACCAGGGCTTCTACTATAGTAATTGGGGGTTCTTTGGACATTTTTTAGATTTTCAAAAAAAATTGATATTGACTCACATTTTTCATTGTCAATAAGATATAAGGCGTGGAAGGGCTGGATCTATAAAGTACCGTCTGCAGCTGTAGGCTGGGTCTATAAAGTACCATCTGCAGCTGTAGGTTGGATCTATAAAGTACCGTCTGCAGCTGTAGGTTGGATCTACTCAATGTCCAACCAGTCTTCTCGATGAGTGAGATGTCATTCTTGTGATAATAAAATGTCATTTGACCAACCTTTTATCAGATATTTTGATTACGTGATTTTCTGTCTCCACAAAATGTGCTCCCTTTCCCCACCTATAGATAGAGATATGTACGCTCCATCTAAACTTTTGTCAAGCAACATATGCACAAGTTTGGATGCGCTGCGTACTTATCAAGACAACCACTGGTGTTTGATTGCCCAGATCGCCAATTACACCCTGTCCAACGACAACATTGTCCTTTTCTTGCAAATAGGATCAGAAATTGTAGAGGCTTATTCAACCCAAGATCTGGTACAAAATGTCAACTCTTTCTCCAACCTCGCTATTGGAAATACGATTGTAATCATGTATGCCAATGTCCAGGAAGGACGAATCCCACTAAATCTGGATGAAATGTTTATATTCAATACAAACATAAAGTCCTTGATCCAAGATATGATCAGCTTAAAGTCGCGCGTATGCTTTTCAAATGAGTGTGATTCTACTAAAGTATTCGCGTGCAATAATTGTAAAGTAGCTCTGTACTGCGGTAAAGATCACCAAAGGCATGAATGGAAAGTGCATAAAAAGATCTGCAGCGAAATGTCCATCCTAAAGGAAATTGTTTTATTGTTCAGCAAGAAATCACCAGTATTCAAGAGACACAGTTTCAAACCACAAACTCAAGAATTATCGATAAACAAAGACGAGTTCAAGTGGGAAGAAAAATGTCTTGATATTCAGCAACAAGCAAAAGTAGTTTGTGAAATGTTGGACATTAATGACAAAAATACTATTGAAATTGGTATTGAAGAAGAAGGGTACGAGATTGTAGATCTTGAAAAGGAACAGGCTGACGACCATTATTTACAATGCAAGGGCAGCAACACAAATATCTTGACTGAATTGAATGCAAGACTAATTCAGGGCAAGTCGGATGCAGTCATAGAATATACTCCTTCTGACGATATCCTAGCTTTTCTTCCTTTGATTTCGCCAAAGGAAACTAGGCTGTTTTGGTTAATTAATGTAACGCACCCGCTCTTGTACAAGGAGAAATATGAAGCTTTGGGATGGGAGATCCCAGATGATTGTAATGAAGAGCTACTTTATTGCAAAAAAGAGAATACGGCTGTGGTTTTGACTTGTGTTGTAGGCATTAACCCTACCTTTGTTGGATCTGAAATGATTATCAGGGTTTTACAAACTGACCAATTGGGCAACTTCGAATTGAAACAAGCGCTGTACGATGGTAAACATGGCATGTGTACCATTTGGTTAAAAAGCGGTAATTTTGGCGGGTATGACGATAACATGCCTCAATTTTATCAAAACTTGATTAACTAAAATATATTATAAATCTAAGTATTAGAAAGTGTGCAGCGCTTCATTTGGATTGGCAATCCATTTTTGAAGCATCTCAGAGTACTTTTCAGCTGTTGATGAGAAAACTGACACCAGACTGAATGCGTGTATGATCATGTCTAGTGATTTAGTTAATCCCGGAGACGGTCCGTTGATTAATGTGCTTATAACTTGCACACCGGCAGCTTCAAAGATACAGTTTGAGATATTATCTGGGATACCAGTAAATGTGGGGTTGTGTGTCAGAATAATCTTTAGGATTTTCGAAATTACTGAAGCAGATTCAAAGCAAGTAGCAGTGTAAGGATTGGTGCTGTTTGCTAGTGGATCAGTCAGCGACATTATGAACTGGCTCTTTCGTAGTTGGATAAATAAGTAGTGGCAAAAGCAGTGAAGATATGCGATTCGCCATGAAGGTACATTGGGAGTGTTTTCGTCGTTAGAATAAACTTGGGGAATGACTTGTAGCCATCGAGGTAGGTCTGTAACCCATCTTGTTAGTTCTCCGTGTAATTGATCTTGTTGATACAGATCTCCAACATTGGTCTTCAAGTGATGTTCTATCCGTTTCGCAATTCGGAGCAATGAACAGTAATAGGCGTGGTAGGTATCTTGCATTGAATTTTGGACAGTGCCAGCTGGGTAGCCAATGAGAATATCGGATTCGTCTGCTATTATGCATGGGAGCTTTGCTGCTTTGGACGAGTAATAGTCGTATTCATAAACATGCCACCATAGGTGATCGCAGAATTGCTTGGCCGGGATAGGTTCGTTGCTCATCAATGTCCCGTTTGGAGAAAACCAAAGTACTTCACCGCCTCTATGGATGCCAAGCCTTTGAGTCATTCTGATTGCAAGACCATAGTAGGAGACGCTTGTAATGCTTCTTGCTGAATTGTCTGCATAGATTCCCATCAGGAGAAAAGCAGTACTGGTGAATGGATTGGGTATATCGAGAACTTGGGATAATAGCTTTTTCGCCTGGGTATGGTAAACATCACCAGCTTTCCAGGACCCACCCATTGCAATTGGTGCAGTACATGCTATTGCGTACATTGAATGTAAAAGGATTAGTGGTATTTCTTTAACATTTTCCATGAACCAAGTTTCTGAAAATAAAGGCAGCTTTGTATTAGCCCACGAGAAATATACTTTGAGCCACGGTAATAGATTTCCATCTGTTGTTCTAATGCTTGGGAAAGAATAGAAGCTCCAATGATCTAAATCTTCAATTGGCGAAACGATTGGAGTTGGCAAGTAAGAATTTTCAAATGGTAATTCGTACTGTAGCATTGGTGCATCCTTGATAAACATCTCTGGACTTGGCTGCGGTGTTGGATTTGTTTGAAATGTAAAGCTGTAATTTGTAGAAGCTGGGGATTTTTCTTCGTTTGATTCTGAATCGTAGTCTGCCTTTGTGTCAGTGTGTTGAGAAGCATTAGCCCTCTTTCTTTTTGGTCTTTGGGAGTAAGTACAGTTTGCTCCTAGCTTGATGCATCTCTCACATGGATTTTCTCCATCGCATTTCGTTTTCTAGAGTCAACGGATGAATTACCTTTGCTGCACAAAAATCACATGCTTTATTTGATCGTTTACGTCGCTGTGGTGCTTGCATGCTTCCTACTTAGCACCAATGATTGCTTTTAAATTATTTCTAATGTGGCATACGTCCCAATTTGGTAAACGTTGGCCTGGAGCCTTGGCCCAGAGATGGCAGAGGGTGGATCCAGTTATCAGAACTGGGTGTCTCCAACCGAGCCTTGCATTTTCTACATTAATGCGGTGAATGTCTTGTAAACTATTCGTTAGATGTCAAAATATCTATGATCAATCTTTACGGCCTACGCATGGAAAAATTTTAACCAGACAATCTGGTACCTGTCACTTCTATTTTAAGATGGATTTGGGAACTGGCTGGCTGACATGCACTTTTCGCGGGAACCATACAGCTCATTCACACAAATCACCTTCGGTTCACAAATACTCGATTAATACTCTGTCAACTTTCAAATTTGTCAGCAAAGCAAAGGATTTATTATCCCCCTGCTCTTCACAGCAAGGTTTCGCAGGAAATTTGGCAATTGAAATCCGTGGCTACCCATACATGCACCCCAACGAAAATCACAAAAACAGCCCTGAAACAACCAAGCGATAGGCGAATACCTGTTCACAATCATATGAGACTCCGAATTTATAGTCGGTGACTAATGTTAGGGAATTGGTGCTTCATCTTGTTACGAAGGGAAATGTCTGGGACTGGCCATTGCAATCAATGGCGGGCAGGTTCAAAGGGATCATGCGACTTCCAGCCATGAAATAACATCATTGCTAGGCTAGATAACACAACTGCGGGCCATCATATAAATCATAATTGATCCATTTGAATTTCTCTAAATCTAGCCTTGTGCCCAGTTTAGGATAAATCCTTTTTACGTTGCTCGTTAAAGAAAATGTTTTTAGGGAGCAGGGGAATTTGTGATGCTTGGAATAGTTGCTCCGAGCTGGTTGACTGTGGTTGAATTGCTCAAACCTTTGCTTGTTCTAGATGGATTGAAGATATTCCAAAATACAAAGTCGCACAAATTCCTTATACTATTTGAAATTCAGTCTGACTTGAATCAAACCCATTCCTGCTTCGCAACCGTATACTTTGGATCAGTTGGATTTCGCTCGATTGAAACTTGGAGCAGTCGCAAATGAATGATATTCTTCATTCGAGTATTGATTTCATACCGTTCAATATTTGTGGTTGAAACTATTGTCTTTACCCGAATTTAATTCTAGGATTACAAGGTCATTATTACAAAAACAGTTTTATTGAGGTTACAAGAAATAGTGCGGTCCAGTTCTAGCGGGGATGACTCTCTTGTCATCTGGAACCGCATTGAAAATTTTGAATGATTCTTCAGTTACAACAAGATCGCGATTGATTTGTAGTATCGAGGCAACATTCCCGCTACGATAACAATAGTTTGGCGCCGACCATACTGTTACTAGGTTGTCATCGGGAAACATGAATTTGTAGCCCTCTTGGACTAGTTGATGCGCTCTTGCAATCAAAGTTAGATTATTAACTTGGCAAAACTAGGTTAGACAGTATCTACTTCAAGTGTTACTTTGCGTCCAAACAGCCATCCGGCTCCTCTGGGACTTACTGCCCAAGTGTCGATATCTTCTGGGTCAGACCACATTAAATCTCGATTAGTAATATAGATACCACAGAATGCTCCTTCATGCGGAATTTCCTGGCATCTTTGAATGGTTCGAATTTGGTCCAGCGTGCGGATATCTGGGGATAGTCCACCATGTACGCAAAGCACACGACCATCAACAATCTAATTTAACGAATATTTACAGCTGCAAGAGTGATAAAGTCAAATACACTGCAACATGCTTTCCATACATTCGCATTCCCATATTTAGTCTGGCATTCATCTTTAATTAATTGCAAAGTACCATAAAATCCATATATTTGTGTAATTTGTCTACTTTCATGATTCCCTCTTAACAAAGTAAGCTTGTCCGGGTATCTGGCTTTGAGAGCAAGTAATAATGTAAATGTTTCCAAGCTGTAATATCCTCTGTCCACAAAATCACCCTTTCGTTAAGTTCAAGTACCATGAATATGTAGGAGGTGTTTGGAATCTCTCCCCCCACTCTAAATAACTCGAGCAAGTCATAAAATTGTCCGTGGATATCTCCGCAAATTGTAACAGGAGAACAGACTGGCTGAACGTTTGATTCTTCCACTAGCAGCTCCTTCACCTGAGATTAACAAAACTAACCATCTCACACAGTTT
>JADIIU010000231.1:0-10081 GCA_027603945.1 Terramyces sp. JEL0728
ATCAGAAGATACCAGAAATCCACCGAGTTGTTGATCAGAAAACTGCCATTCCAGCGTTTAGTTCGTGAGATTGCGCAAGATTTCAAGACAGATTTGCGTTTCCAGTCTGCCGCTATCGGTGCTTTGCAGGAAGCTTCCGAAGCATATCTCGTTGGCTTGTTTGAAGACACCAACTTGGCAGCCATCCACGCCAAGCGTGTTACTATTCAACCTAAAGATATCCAACTCGCTGTCCGTCTTCGTGGCGAGCGCTCTTAATAAATTTATTTGTATACATTACTTGTTTTGCCATTATCTATTATTATTCACTGATTGTATTTGTAACTTTTGCCAATATTATTTGATTACCACATCCGCCAGGTTGGAGATATCGGATTGATAGTCTATTCATCAAGATTCTTGTCCTTGCCAAATATTTATCGCGGAAGAATGAATGGCATTTGTTTACCAAACACTGTGGCAGCATTTAAAACAAAATTCAAACGATGGACAGCAAATGTTTGCCTTTAAAAATGTAGTAGGTGCATATGCGATTGCAGTTACTTTACTATTTTTCTGTTATCTACTTTATGACAGCACGTTAGAATCCCACAATGATCCCCTGATCAAAGTGGAATCATCTCCAATGAAGCATATACAGGTATTTAATCTTACAGGAAACTCTTCAATTACAGAGCAATTGCAAGTGATTTTGAACATGACAGCAAAAGCCAATATGAAAAAGCTGGACAAGTCAGCGGTAGAAACTACAAAGGCAGAAGGAATAGTGGAGCCTACTACATCCATCATACAGATGGAAGAAACGACTACCTCCTTTTCAACCACAACCAGCGCGATTGAAACCTTTGTATCGCCTGAAATGCAAAAAGAGTTGTTTGAAATGCATCCTCCGCAAAAGTTTGACTGGGACAAACCACCAAAGATGTGCGTCATATTTCTCTCGTGTAAACGGCCGGTTCTATTGGAAAGAACTGTTTACGCTCTGGTTAATTACATGGCCAAAAATGAGCCAAACATAACTTACGAGACTATCCTTTGGGATAACGGCAGTGGAGCGCAGTATATCCACAATGTGATTGAAAATCTACCAATCGATCGTGTTATCTCTGCTCGTCAGAATGTTGGCATTGCATATGCATTTGATCAATTGATGTTCCACCAATGTCGATCTGAATATATTTTATCGTTGGAGGAAGACTGGGAAGCACAGCAAGGATTCCAAGAGTTCCCACTGATTCAAATGAGTATGGATATCCTTGACAACGATTCCAAAGTACACGAAGTATGGCTACGCGCTGATTCACATCAATACGAGCACTACACTTCGCATTGGCTACTAACACCACCTAATATACACTTGGAACCGTTTATAGCTAATGGTCAGTCGCAGTATCATCGTTCGAAAGGATTGAAAACATGGGGCACATACACTAACGGCGCATCGCTCAAATCAAGGAAAAAGTTTACTGCTTTTGGAGCGTACCATCCACCGCCATCGACACCTGACGGAGAAGAAATCTATTACAACCAATTTATCCAAGGATTTGATACTTATTCTGCACATATTTGCATGAATGCTGATACTGACCCGGCAAAGAGAAACAGATGCGATGCAAACGAGACTAGCATTGACTTGCCTCCGTTGTTTGTTCATATAGGTACTTATGGAAGATCTCCTGGCCACGATGAAGGCGGAAAATAAATATGCCATCCATTCTTTGAATATTCTAGATTGAGTTAGGATATATCTAATTGCTCATTGGGCCACGATTCAAAAGTCCAAGGTTGTGTGCTTTTTCAACTTTTTTCATTTGTTTCAGCCGAAATTCGGGTACCCAGCTTTTTGGAACACTTTTATTTGTACGCTTGCTGCATACTGGATTATCTTGATAAAAAGTGAAGAGGAGACTTTTTCAGTCCAATTGAGGTCAAGGCAGAAGCTGGTCATTCGAAATTCAAGAAGAGATACCCAGATAATTTCTGGCTGGGACCAGCTCACGCCGACCCCTTGAAATTAAGGCTGGATAAAATTCGAGCAGAGTTGCAGATTTTCATAAATGCGAACTATTAGAAAGATTTCATTACTATTAATATTTATTACACTAATAATCACAATTTCATACGGCCCCTTTCTGCCCGAGAAGGATTACAGAGTAGGGGTGGCTACAAACTCACCAGAAATACAGTACAGCCAGCCGGAATTCAAAATACCAACTGAAAAGGACGATTTCGAAGGATTCCAGGCAAATGAACTCTTTCCGATTCCTCACGACGGATATTTATACCAAAATGGACCTTTGATGGTAAAACGAACACTTGCAATTGATAGAAAAAGTACCAATATTGCAATCGACCTTGCACTTCAAGATTCACTAAGAAGCATTGTTCAGACCGCCAAGTGCCCCAGTTACTGCAAATTCACATTCACTAATGACTACGAATCAATTGCAAACTCGTTCGACGCAATACTGACGGATAAACCAAAAGGAATCATTGTGCATAACGCTTCATTACATTTTAAGAAAGCAGTGTATTTGCCAAATCCACCAAGTCAAGACCTGCTACGAAATTTTAGTTGGGTTGGGACAGATATTTATGTGGGAGAACATTCCATTCCACATAAATTTGAAAAGGAACTGTACAATCCGCCTAATCAAATGTGGGCTGTCAAAGGATCTACACTGGATTGGTCAAGTTTGGAGACGATGCCTTGCCGGTTGTGTGAACGTGTCACACAGCAGAAACAGGCTGTTATGTGTATGGTTGACAGAATAGAGCAGTCCTCAACAACTAGCGATGCCAATAGCCATATCAAGGAGAAAATAAATGGATTAGGCGCACTGGAAGGAACGGTTGATCAGTTGTACATAAACCACTACTCCAAAGCAAAATCTAGGAAAGAATACATGCTCAATTTAATGAAAGAAATGCAAACTAATGGTGTTTTCGTTGATGATTATGATCGGGAAGTTTTAGACAAGGACCTTTCCCTATGCATCAATCCCAACAAGTATCTCAAGCCAGGCGAAATCTCCTTGGCGACAAAGTCATTCTTTGTTTACTATCAAATATTAAAACAAGGATACCAAAATGCAATGGTTATAGAAGACGATGCCATGTTTCACTATCATGCAACTGCAGAAACTATTAAAGAAGCTGTGAAATTCGTTCCGCCAAACTATTCTATCATACAGTTTGGCAGAGGATTAAATTCCGTCTTTCGATACGATAGGTTAAAATTGCCAAAAGAAGGAAAGCGTGTAATTACCGCCAATTTAGGAGATAACAGACATTGCACCACATCCTATATTGTTAGCAAGCAAGGTGCGATTCTAATGTTTAAATCACTGCCGTTACACGATCCAATTGATTTTCAAATCACCGGATTGATTCCTCACAATACACACAGTGGACCTATAAAGCATCCAGATTTTTCTACCTATAGTATATGGCCGGCCATATTCGAACCTAATTTTGATTTAGCCAAAAGTGGGATTAGAAATAAAGCATAAAGGTAGAAATTGGTTCATAGTTTTCTGGTTGAGGTTCCGCCACTATCAATGCCTCATGGATAGCAGTTTCACGAGAGAGCCTGACATGTCTGCCCATCTGGACTAATTTTGGAATTTTCCAAGTGTAATCTGAATGACAAGAGAATTTGTCGATCCAGAAGACGAACTGGATTTAAATCGGATTCTAAAATTAAAGGCAGAGTCGCAGGAATACGGTAGATCGACAAATCAGGATATTGTCTGGAGCAAGAAAGTTGACCAGACAAAGCTAAAAGATCAACCAATACCAGAGATTCATGAACCATCGGTCGAGTCCTTGAGGCATGAAACTTTCAATGAATTTACAGAAATTTCAAACAGCGAATCTCTGACCGGCAGTTCAATGGAAAACCAAGAAATTGAATATCAGAAAATTTCAGCAAACCCAGATGAGAACGTGCCTGATGTTGTAGAAATCAGCTCAGAGACATCCACACATACAATAGAGAAGAAGAAACAAGCACAGATTGCGTCTGGACAGGACTTGCTGAAAGAACTATCCCTCACTGCAGCACCAGTTGCAGACAACTTGTCAAATGCAAAACCAACTGTTAACGCATTTGAAATGATGCTAAGGAAACGCAAGCCAGATATAATTACAATCGACGATGAAAGGAAACACAAGCGGCCAGATTCAAAAGGAAAAGAGCCAGAAATAATGGAATTAAGATCGAGATCCAAAGGAAAACAGCCCGAGATTATTGAACTTGATAGTATATCTAAAGGTAAGCAAACAGAAGTAGTCGACCTAGATTATGCTCCCCCAAATTCACAAACCAAGGTCAATCCGTTCTTCATGTCCAAAAAAGAAAGAAAAGAACAGCTGATGATTGAAAATCAAATCAAATTACAGCTCTCTATCAAAAAGAACCAGCAGATATCTGCTGAAATATCTGTTGGCAAGTCCACCAATCCGTTTTTTCAACCAAAGAAATACTTGACATCGACAGTTGGCTATCAGATGGAAAATATAATGCCTGGAAAAAATACGACCCATGTTGGATATACCAAATCTCATGATCCAGTTTTACGGAACTGGCTATGGAAACCAAAAAGAAAATCTGCCGTTATTCCTAGTGGAGAGTTTGATTGCAAAATAAACAAAGAGAAGAGTCGGATCCCACCAATTTCAATCTATGCTTTGGAGGAATTACTGGTATTTATTGGGGATCTTGTGCCAGAATGCGAACTAGACTCATCATGGCTCCAACCGTACTATAGCAGTCTGATTGAAGGCGAAATGATATCACCACAAGGACTATGGGTAGACTATTTCAAACCAACAAAAATCAAGCAAGTAATCGGCCATCAAAACCAACAGGCTTGCAAAGAAATCAGAGATTGGATAAAGTATTGGAAACCGAAAAAGCATATTGATGATTTCGATGAAGGTGAAATGCTGGTAATTCACGGACCAGTTGGAAGTGGTAAAACTACACTTGCGCAAATGGTTTGCAAACAAATGGGCATAGATGTAATTGAACTTGATACTTCAATGCTTCGAACCCAAAAGTTGTTTGATAGTGTTGTCGGTAACAGTGTTGTGCTTGTAGATGATGTAGATGTGGTAATGTACAAAGATAAAGGGTTTTGGCAAGGAATCGATACCCTTAAAACCAAAAACAGAGTTATTTTGACTACGTTGACTTTGCATGGGGACACAATGGATAACTTGAATGCCAAAGTGGTGGAGTTGAATACTGAAGGCGTGATCAACTGGGTTAGAGTAGTCTGCGCTTCAATAGGATACTGGGTCGAAGGGAACTTGGTTGGGGATAAACGATCGTTGTTGAACCAAATTCAGTTTGGAAGCAAAGGAATCCCTAGAGAATTCGGAGGGGTCGCCTTGAAACCGGTAGAACCAGAAATATTACATGTAAATTTGACTAATATAAGGGCAGGCTTGAACTGGAACAAGATGAAATGATACCATTGTTTCCCAAATTGCACATCCCAGAACCACTTGCTTATTTAGTGGAAGAAGAGGAGGATGTAGTCCCCCGTAAGCACAGGAAACCGTTTAAAGAAAACTATTTGTGGGATGTACCGTACATGTCACTGATGTGTGGTAAGATTGTTGGGAGAAGGAGAAAGAATTATCTGTACTGGCTGGATCTGGATGAAATTGAACAGCTACAACACATGTACTCTTAATAAATACGGCTGTGACTCTAATTGCACAATCTTTATGTATTAATCAATGTACGCAACCAATCACAATATAAAGGTTTATTAAGCAATGTTTGCCAAGTAATCTTGAATTTCTTGCGGCCCAAGAGATTTAAAAGTGGACACCAATTCTTGCTCTCCATCCCTGTTAGTAGTCATCAAATCATACGCAATGCCAATCTCAATCATACTACTACTCAACTGTCCGTCCATACCTTCTTTCAAAGTAAGTATGGCAGTGTGAACAGCATCTTCAATTTCCATTTGTTCAGAGTATCGTTTTTCTAGGAATGTTTTTGCATTAACCATGTTCTTTCCGATTGCACTTGCTTTCCACTGCCAGAAAGTTCCACTTGGATCAACCTGGTAGAGCGAATGTCCAGTTGAATCGCTACCAGCAATCAATAACGAAACACCAAATGGCCGGACACCTCCAGATTGAGTATACTCTTGCATAATGCTATATCAGTAAAGGGTACCTTGCTACTTCTTTTACTAGCACAACCACTGGTGGCTCTTCCATGTAAACTCGTTTATATTCTTGAGCTGCTTTACGTGCTTTATCCAATAATACCCTTGCATCAGGTCCCATGCCAGAGTATACCATTCCAATATTAGTTGAAATATTTGATATTTTTACTAGTGTTTTATCGTCTACTAGAATTGAAGGTACTTTCTTTTCCGTTGCAATGACGATACCATTAGTAGCTGGTTAACGACAGGATACCTTTGATTCCGATTGCAGTGATACCTGATGAGACTGCTGTTAATGCGTGTTCGATCTGTACTAGTTTTCCTGATGGTGAGAATGTTGTCAGAGAGAATGCGTAACGATCACCCATTTTTGATTTTTAAATTTGAACAAGGGTTTTCAAATTATTTTCTTGGACAAAAATATTGCCCTGATATTCTTCACATTGCAAGTGGAGTGGATATTATTGAATCCTTTATTCCTTTTAGAATTCTTCATGTCGCTCTAACTCGTATTCATATAATCTGAAATGAATACGACCTTCAGACAAAGTAAATGAACATAGTTTGAACCTGAAAGTACACTTCAATCTGAATAACAGCCCCACAGATACAATCAATATTGTAGTTTATTAATCAAATACTCAATATTATTTTCCAGACTAAAGCCTTTCATATCCGGATGCTGAATCTTCATCCCTTGCCGAACCATAAGCTTGTTTCTCTTCATTCTCTTCCAACATTGAAATACAGTCTCTTGATCAAATAGATAAAGCAAATTAAATACATATATATCAGGTGCGGGGTACTTTTCAATTTCATTGATCAGGAATGGGATGTGTTCTTGATTATTTTGTACAATCCGTAACAATAAATACAGGAGATTCAAGTCTTTTTGCTGTGTCTTGTAAATAGAATAGAAAGAATAAAAATCATTCTTTTTCACTAGCTTTTCCATTTCTATCTTGTACAAAATTTGTTCTGGTTTGGAAAAGTTAAGCGAGCTTGTTTTAAAGTCCTTTGCTAGCAATATTGATATTTGGTATGGGATAGTTATTGGAAACTCCAGGTAATTGTATAAATCAATGTAGTAGTCTTTTGGGTTGTATCTAATTATTAGCGTTAGTATCCACGCGAATCTTTGTCTATCTACTACGCTCATTTCATTTACTCTATCTCTAAGACTACTCTTCCAGTCTGCGGATGTACCAGCTTGTGGAGTATAGCTAACAGGCTCTGGGTTTGAATCATAAACATCCACCAAATGAGATGACAAACCAGAGATATTCAGCGACTGTTCAATCGATAAAATAGTAGAAATAAATCTAGAATCGCCCCGCTTTAAGAAATAGTTCAGCAATATTCCGCGGTACCCCAAGTCAAGATGCACTCCACTGTCTTCAATCAACTCTATCATCCTATCTATTTTGTCAAACTCTTTGATTTTCGTATACATTTTAATCAGGATCGAAAACACTTTTTCATCTGGTATGATATTGTGATGGAGAAATTCATCAATAAAGTAAATAAACATGTGAATAAAGTGTTTTGATTTTGTTTTCTCACAAACCAGGTAGATTAGTCTTGTTAGGATTGTTCTATCTGGCTTGTAGTGCTGCAATAGTTGGTTGTACCAGAAACAAGCATGTAGCAGAGAATGCGTTCCCTTTTCTGTGTAATAATGGATAAATGTCTTGTAGACGTAAAATTGGTATTTGTAATTACTGGTGATGGATTTCGGCACTCTACTACGGCCATTTGATTTTATATTTGCTTTTAAATATTCCTTGTCGTAGTACATGTGTGAATCCAGGATTTCTTTGATTTCTGTAGGTATTTTACTGTCCTTGCGAAACAGCTGATCAACTTTGGTCTCATTTTCCGCACTGAAATCCTTATCCAAAGATTCAAGAAACCTTTTACCGATATTTAATGGTATATCTTGGAAATACAAGCAAGCTGCCAAATCCACATTCTCTTTCATTACTGAGCAAATTAAAATTGACTTTAACTCTCCAGTATCCATAACGTTATTCACATTGATGTTGATTCCAAATAAGAGTTTGATCAGTCGCTTCAATAGCGGTTTGTCTGTGTCATTTAAATATAGCAGCAAAATCATTAAATTGAGAGATTTGTCTTTTTCTGATAGCATTTCGCACAGTTGTTTGTCTTTGTATCTGTGGGTATAAATATCTTTTAGATATGGTGCTTCATATGTGCTGGGTATTGCAGGTATTCCGCTATCTGGTATTGCATGTGAGTTCCCACTCTCTGGTACTAAATGCGAAATATCACTCCTTGATATTAAATGAGGTGTTAATTGATCAATTCTATTCGCCAGCAAATCCTTTGACACTGCAGTCCTAATAGTGGGACAATTCTTGTCCATGTCATATTCTTTCACACTCTGCTGGAAATCCCCAAGGGAAACAAACGTCGATGGATTCTGTTTGTATTTCTGATTACAATGCTCTGTATCCTTGAAGAAATTGTACCCAAATATCCGCTGCTGGTTTTTGTATATGTAGTCTGATTTTGTCGTACTGTTGAATAGCACTTGTTCAAGGTACTGCAATCCTTTTATATTATGGATTACTTTCATTTTGAAAAAAAATTATAGTCATGTGACTTTTGATAAATTCAGTCCTGAATAATATCAGAGTACAGGCAAAGATAATAACGGATACTATTTATTAATTCTATCGTGGCCCTCTATTAATCTGTCGAACTTTTGATTCATCGTAGTACTGATTATTCATTGGAACCAAAGGTTGAGTAAGCTGCGATACACTTTGTCTTGTTCTTCTTTGGTTCGGTATCCTATTGTTAATAAAAAGTACTTTTTCAGACGTTCTTGATTGTCGCGCTCTTCTTTAACCAAAATCCAGTCAAATACATAGTCGTATACATAGGATTGTCTGATAAAAAGGTCCCTAAACATTTGTCTTAACCAGGTATAATCTGGCGTATCTTCAAACCGCAATTTTCTTACATAATCCAAATAAGTTACAAATTCTCTTGGCAAGCCTGCGCATAGATCTTGGGTTGAAGTGGTGATTTTCTTTTCCATGATAGCATCGTACTTTACTTTCTTTGTGTTTCCTTTCATCCCTTGCCATGGTAACGCTCCTTTGCAGAAATAAATGAATACATAGCCAAGCGACTCCAAATCGTCTCTTCTAGATTGTTCTTGTTAACAAAATCTTACCAACGCCTAAATGGGTATTTATCGAAACATATCTAGCAGTTCCGGTCAAGCTTTTGCCATCTCTGTAGGGAATGTGTCGCTGCGTACGTGGATCTTTGTACTTTTTAGACAGACCGAAATCAATCGCATTCACTTGGTTTCCTCTTTTGTTGATTCCCATCAAAAAGTTATCGGGTTTAATACTAGAATTAGTTCAACCTACTCTCTGTGCAAAAAGTGCTTGGAGTGTATGTATTCCAGCCTTGCAATCATTTGATCTGCCAGGAATAGCACTGTCTTTAGAGAAAACTTTCTTCCACAGAAATTAAACAAATCTTCTAATGAGGGTCCCAACAAATCCATTGCCATGCACAAATATTCTCCATGGACACCAAACCACAGCACAAACGGAATTCCAACTACATTAGCGAAAAATACCTCCCCCAGCCAATGACTTGTATACTCTGACTTCATATTCCAGCTGCGGATGTCTACTTCGAATGGGTTCTGTTTTTAAAGCAATTTCGGCATTTGTCAAAACATCAGTTGCTATATTAGCAGTTGAATACCCAAGTAAAGTTCTCCAAAACTACCAGCACCCAATTTCCTACTCACTCTATATTTCCCTCCCACTAATGCTGCTCCAAATGGGTTTGTAGGTGCCGACATTTTTGAAAAGAAATTCAATGGCTTCATCTTT